>NC_071699.1:1365801-1645550 GCF_020745825.1 Agelaius phoeniceus
TCAGGAGAGACCCAAACAGCCCTGGGAGGATCAGATCACATCAAATCCTAAGGAATCCCATTCCCAGGAGGGAAACTTGGGAGGGGAACCGACCCCCCATCCCCAGGAAAGACCCCCCAAAACCCAGGAGAGACCCCCATCCTTGGGAGGGACCCCCCTGAGCACCAAAGGAACCCCGTCCCCATGAGGGGAATTGATCCACCCATCCCCAGGAGAGACCCCATCAACCCCTAAGGAACCCCATTCCCATTCCCAGGAGGGGGTGGGGTCCTCAGGAGAGACCCCCACAGCCCTGGAGGGACTCCCATTCCCAACAGAAACCTCCAGCCCTGGGTGGACCCCCAAACCCACAAGGATCATCCCTTTGAGGGACATCCAACCCCTGGAAGCCCTGGATGGACCCCCCAGCCCTGGAGGAACCCCCAAACCCACAAGGGTCGTCCCCCTCCTTGGAGGGACATCACTGGAGGAGCCCCCAAATCCACTGAGGTCATCCCTCTGAGGGACACCACTGGCCTAGGAATAACATCCAATCCCTTTGAGGGACATCCAACCCCTGAGAAGGACCCTGCCAGCCTTGGAGGAGCCCCCAAACCCAAAAAGGTCATCCCTTTGAGGGACACCACTGGAGGAACGCCCAAGCCACAAGGATCATCCCTTTGAGGGACACCACTGGGCTGGGAAGGACATCCAACCCCTGGGACAGACCCTGCCCGCCCTGAATGGACCCCCCACCACCTTCAGGAGGACCCCCCCAGCCCCATGAGGAGCCCCCCACCTTCAGAAGGACCCCCCCAGCCTCAGGAGGATCCCCCCAGCCCCTTGAGAAGCCCCTGCCCCAGCTCACCCTCCCCACAGCAGCCTGGTGTGCATGGTGCCCATGGACTTGGGCTTCTTGAGGATCCACCCGGGTCCTCCAGCCCCACGAGGAGCCCCCAGCCCCAGGAGGAGTCCCCACCTTCATAAGGACCCCCCCAGCCTTAGGAGGACCCTCCAGCACCCTGAGAAGCCCCCAGCCCCCTGAGAAGCCCCTGTCCCAGCTCACCCTCCCCGCAGCAGCCGGGCACTCATGGCGCCCATGGACTTGGGCTTCTTGAGGATCCACCTGGGTCCTCCAGCCCCATGAGGAGCCCCCAGCCCCATGAGGAGCTTCAGAAGGACCCCCCCAGCTTCAGGAGGAGCCTCCCAGCCCCATGAGGAGCCCCCAGCCCCCTGAGAAGCCTCTACCCCAGCTCACCCTCCCCGCAGCGGCCTGGTGCTCATGGTGCCCATAGACTTGGGCTTCTTGAGGATCCACCTGGGTTCTCCAGCCCCATGAGGATCCCCCAGCCCCATGAGGACCCTCCCAGTCCCATGAGGACCCCCCCAGCCCCCCGAGGAGCCCCCTGTTCCAGCTCACCCTCCCCGCAGCAGCCGGGCGCGCATGGTGCCGAAGTCCATGGGCTTCTTGATGATCCTGCGGTAGCCGGGGACCAGCCGGGGGTTGACGGGCTCCAGGAAGGGCCAGGCGTCCTCGTGAGACTCCATCTCCATCAGGATGATCCTGGGAAAGGGCAGGGAGGATGTCACAGACAGATTTTATCCAAAATCCTTCCCTTAGTCTGGGGATTTTTTCTTTGCTCGGGGTCACCAGTTGTGGTGGTGGTCATTGAAGAGATGAGAGTCTGACTCCATGTTTTAAAAGGCTGATTTATTATTTTATTTTGTATATAATATTAAAATTTATTATTTCATGATAATTTTGATATTAAAATTTATTATTATATATATGATATTAAAAGAAAATGAGATATTAAAACAAAATTATTATTATACTAAATTATTATTATACTAAAAGAATAGAAGAGACGAGAAAGAAGAGATGAGAATCTGGACTCCATGTTTCAAGATTATTTTTTATCATAAAAAGAATAAATTTGAACATCATATATATCATAAAAGAATAAATTTTAATATCATATATATCATAAAATAATAAATCAGCCTTCTGAGACATGGAGTCAAGATTCTCTTCTATTCTTCTAGTATCATTTTAATATATCATTTTCTTTTAATATCATATATATAATAAAAGAATAAATTTTAATATAATAATCCTTTCAGTGTAGTTTTAATGTATCATTTTCTTTTAATATCATATATATAAAATAATAAATTTGAATGTGATATATATAATAAAATAAACTTTTAATATAATATAGATTATATATAAAATAATAATTTTGAATATGATATATAATTAAATAGTAACTTTTAATATAATATATATTATATATAAAATAATAAATTTCAAGACCATATATAATAAAATAATAAATGTTAATATATATAATAATAAATTTTAGTATCATAGTATTATATATAAAATAATAAATTTCAATATCATATATCATAAAATAATAAATTTTAGTATCATATATATTATATATAAAATAATAAATTTAAATATCATATATATCCCAAAATAATAAATTAGCCTTCTGAAACATGGGAGTCAAGACTCATCTCTTCCCTCACCCTGGGTGCCAAGGGGGACACTGGGGGGTCCCTGACCCACCCCAGCCCCCTCCCCATTTCCCCCAGCCCCACTCACTCGCAGAAGGTCCCTGACCCACCCCAGCCCCCTCCCCACATTTCCCCCGGCCCCACTCACTCGCAGAAGGTCCCTGACCCACCCCAGCCCCCTCCCCACATTTCCCCCGGCCCCACTCACTCGCAGAAGGTCCCTGACCCGAGTGCAGCCCCCTCCCCACATTCCCCCCGGCCCCACTCACTCGCAGAAGATCCCTGACCCACCCCAGCCCCCTCCCCACATTCCCCCGGCCCCACTCACTCGCAGAAGGTCCCTGACCCACCCCAGCCCCCTCCCCACATTTCCCCCAGCCCCACTCACTCGCAGAAGGTCCCTGACCCACCCCAGCCCCCTCCCCACATTTCCCCCAGCCCCACTCACTCGCAGAAGGTCCCTGACCCACCACAGCCCCCTCCCCACATTCCCCAGCCCCACTCACTCGCAGAAGGTCAGGTCGCTGGGCTGGCCCCGCAGGGCCCCGCTCCTCCTGCGGGCCGGGCTCGGAGCCTCCCCGGGGGGACACCGTGGGGACACCGGGGGCAGCCCCCGCCGGTGCCTCGGGGCCGGGCGGCGCCGCCGCGGGCTCGGCTCCTCCTCCTCCTCTTCCCCCGGGGCTCCCCCCGAGCCCCCGGCCCCGTTTCCGTTTCTTGCCTCGCCGGGGTGAGATGGGGTCCCGGTACTGCCCGGCCTGTGGGGGGGGGGGGGAAATGGGGGTCACCTTCTGTCCCCTGTGCTCCATTTCACACTGCCTGAGGCTTGAGGGGACCCTCAGGGTCCTTCCCAGGGTCCCTCAGAGGCCATCGGGCTCTCCTGGAGGTCAGGACAGCAATGGGAGGGTCTCTCCTAGGGCTGGGGGTCTCTCAGACACCACCAGGGTCTCCCAGACACCATCAGGGTCTCTCAGACACCACCAGGGTCGACCCCAGGGGTGGGGGTCTCTCATGAGGGTCTCTCCTGGGGACCAAATCCTCACCCCAGAGGGGTGGGGTCACCAGTGCTGGGATGGGGATCCCTCCTGCTGATATGGGGGTCTCTCCCAGAGATATGAGGGTCCCATTAGGGTCTTTTCTAGGAAAGGGAACCCCAACTCCCAGGGGCATGTGGGTGCCTCAGAGACCATTGGGGTCTCTCCCAAGAATGGGACATGGGGGTCTGGAGATGGGGGTCCCATGGGGGATCCCTCTTGGGAACCAGAGTTTCTCCCCTCACCAGAACCTCTCCTGGGGACAGGGTGCCCAGCAGGGCCTGGGATCCCTCCCGGACCATCCCCCGTGGGGTTTGAGGGCTGCCCCCCGACCTACCCTGGCCACGCAGACGGAGCAGAACCAGTCGCCCTCGGGCACCTCTGTCATGCGGGGCCGGTGGCAGTAGAGGTGGCAGCCGCGGTCGCAGCCGTCGCACAGCAGCAGGTGCTCGTCATCGTCCCCTCTCCGACAAACCAGGCAGGTCTGGGGGGACACAGGGGGCTCAGAGCTGCTTTGGACCCCCCCTCTGTCCCCTCCCAGGGCGGGGTCTCAACCACTCTGTTGACGGATTTCTCCCAGGCGATGGATTTCTCCAGCTGGAGGAGGCACAGGGACACCTGGGCGGCGCTGCGGCAGCGCTCCAGCGTCTGCCGCCACGTCCGCACGCGCGGCGTGATCTCGTACGAGCTGCGGGGACAGCGGGGGCTCAGCCCAGCACGGGGGTCCTGCCCTGGGGCCCAGGCACCCGGCTGGGTCATGGGGAACCTCCCCAGAGACCAAAAAGGATCCCACAAAGAGGAGTCTTGGTTGCTGCTCAGCCCCAAGCAGGACCACGATGAACCCCGTGAGAGCCCTGTCCCCAAGGGAGACCCCGGTCCCCAGGGGAGATCCCCATCCCCAGGGGAGATCCCCATCCCTCTGAGAGAGCTCATCCCTCAGAGAGAGACCCCTTCCCTAGGAAGAGATCCCTCTGAGAGACCCCATCCCCTCTGAAAGACCCCATCCCTAAGAGGAGACCCCATCCCTCAGAGAGATCCCATCCCTCAGAGACCCCATCCCTCTGAGAGACCCCATCCCTAGGAGTAGACCCCATTCTTCAGAGACCCCATCCCTCAGAGACCCCATCCCTCTGAGAGACCCCATCCCTAGGAGTAGACCCCATTCTTCAGAGACCCCATCCCTCAGAGAGATCCCATCCCTCAGAGATCCCATCTCTCAGAGAGATCCCATCCCTCAGAGAGATCCCATCCCTCAGAAAGACCCCCATCCTTCAGAAAGACCCCATCCCCAAGAAGGAATCCCATCCTTGGGAGACCCCCCACCCCCAGGACAAACCCTGCTGACCCCCACATTCCCAGGAGGGCAGGAATGACCCCTTCTCAAGAATTCCCAGGGAAATGACCCCTCCTCAGCAATTCCCAGGGAATGACCCTTTCTCAACAATTCCCATAAAATGGCCCTTTCTCAGGACTTCCAGGGAATGACCCCTTCTCAGGAATGACCCCTCCTCAGCAATTCCCAGGGAATGACCCCTTCTCAGGAATGACCCCTTCTCAGCAATTTTCAGGGAATGACCCCTTCTCAGGAATGACCCCTTCTCAGCAATTTTCAGGAATGACCCTTTTTGGGAATGACCCCTTCTCAGGACCTCCCAGGGAATGACCCATTTGGGAGTGACCCCTTCTCAGCAATTCCCATGGAATGACCCCTTCTCAGGAACTCCAGGGGGAATGACCCCTTCTCAGGAATGACCCCTTCCCAGCAATTCCCACAAAACAACCCCCTTCCCAGCAATTCCCAGGCAAACGACCCTTTCCCAACCCCATCCCAGGGGCCCGCCTGGTGCGCTCACATCTCGGTGCTGCCCGAGCCCAGCTCCTCGGGGTTGCTCAGCACGGCTTTCTCCACCACCACCTCGTGCAGCGGCCACAGCGGCTCCTTGAGGTAGCGGCGCTCCAGGTTCTGCTCCAGCGCCGCCAGCCGCAGCACGGCCAGGTCCAGGGGGTTGGTGAGCTCCCGGCGCACGGGCAGCGCCTCCCGCCGGAGGCTGCTGCGCACCGTGATGTCCTCCAGGGGCTCCACTTTGTGCTCGCAGTACCTCAGGTCAGCCCTCGTCGAGTCCGGGCTCGGACACGTCCAGCCCTGTGGTGGAGAGAGGAGAGAGGTCAGTGGTGCTCGCTTGGTGGTGGTCAGCAAGAGTGGGAGCGGTTTGGGAGGGGTGGGAGGGTTGGGATGGATGGATGGAGGTGAGAGATCTCTGAAGTGAGGTGGTGGAATTTGGGGTTTATTGCAAAGGAACAAGTGCAGGGACCCTGCTGGGAGCTGCCAGGCACACCTGGAGCAGGACTGAGAGAAGAGAGGGGTAGAGAGGATGAGAGAGAGGATGAGAGGATAAGAGAGAGAGAGTAAAAGAGAGGATAAGAGAGAGAGGTTCCCATTACAATAAAATAATATCTTTTTCTGGTTGTGGAATTTGGGGTTTATTGCAAAGGGCCCAGTGCAGGGACCCTGCTGGGAGCTGCCAGGCACAGCTGGAGCAGGCACAGGGAATGACCCCTGCTCAGCAATCATGAGTGTGAGCAGGTGTGCAAGAGTGTGAGCAGGTGTGCCCAAAAGAGAGGGGTAGAGAGGATGAGAGAATAAAAGAATAAGAGGGTAAGAGCACGAGGTTCCCATTATAAATCTTCTTCTGGTCGTGCAATTTGGGGTTTATTGCAAAGGGCCAAGTGCAGGGAGCTGCTGGGAGCTGCCAGGCACAGCTGGAGCAGGACAGAGAGGGAGAGAGGGGTAAAGAGAGAGAAGGCAAGAGCGTGGTAAAGAGATGAGAGAGTGAGGAAGAGTAAAGAGAGAGTAAAAGAGGACGAGGTTCCCGTTGCAACACAATAAATCTTCTTCTGTGCTGAATATTCTAATTCTCACTCACCAATCTAGTACAAGATACAAATCCTACAGCATTTGCACACAGCCTGTAAGAATCATTACATTACCACACTGGGTTACATTTTAAACCCTACAAACTCCTCTTTGGGCCCTTCTGCCAAGCCAGCAGGGTCTGCTCTGCCCCTTGGAGCTGCCTGCAAGCAGAGGGTGTTGTTCCACCAAAGGGGGATCACCTTCAGCAGCCACACCATTGCTTTCCAGCTGTTCAGTAACTGAGGGATCTCAAAGCTTGCTTTCATTTCAATCTCTCTTATAGTTTCCATATTCTCAAAATCAATCATATTTATAAGGCTTTCCTGTTTCATCTCCCCCAACATCCTCACCTGTCTGTCTGTGTGTCTGTCCGTCCTGGCTCACCTAAACTTGCTTTCCCTTCAATCTCGCTTAAAATTTCCATATTCTCAAAATCTTATGCCAGACAATTGTATTTATGAGGCTTTCCTGTTTCATCTCCTTCAACATCCTTACCTGTCTGTCTGTGTGTCTGTCCGTCCTGGCTCACCTAAACTGCTTTCCCTTCAATCTCACTTATAATTTCCATATTCTCACAATCTTTTCCCAATCATATTTATAAGGCTTTCCTGTTTCATCTCCCCCAACACTCCACCTGTCTGTCTGTGTGTCCATCTGTCCTGGCTCACCTAAACTTGCTTTCACTTCAATCTCGCTTATAATTTCCATAATCTCAAAAATCTTTTGCCAGACAATCGTATTTACGAGGCTTTCCTGTTTCACCTCTCCCAACAAGCCAGAGCTGGGGCTGATCCTGGCTGGCACCCACCCGGATCTGCAGGTCGGCCATGAGGACGCGCTGCTCCAGCTCCTCCACCCACTGCAGCACGCCCAGGTCGGTCTCGTAGGCTCTGTCCAGCACTGACCACTGAGCCAGGGCCTCCCGAGACACCGCGGTGGCGGCCGGGTCCGGGCGAGGGTGGAAGATGGGGTCTGGAGAGGAGAGAATGGTGTCAGGGTCATGATGGGGTCTGGAGAGGAGAAAATGGGATTAGGGATGGGGGAAAGGCAGGAGAGACACATCCCGGGACATGATGGGGTCTGGAGAGGAGAAAATGGGATTAGGGATGGGGGAAAGGCAGGAGAGACACATCCTGGGACATGATGGGGTCTGGAGAGGAGAGAATGGGATTAGGGATGGGGGAAAGGCAGGAGAGACACATCCCTGGACATGATGGGGTCTGGAGAGGAGAAAATGGGTCAGGGAGGAAAACCAAAAGCTGGGATATGATGGGGTCTGGAGAGGAGAAAAGGGGGGTCAGGAATGGGGGACAGGCAGCAGAGCCACATCCTGGGACATGATGGGGTCTGGAGAGGAGAAAAGGGGGTCAGGGAGGAGAAACCCATTCTGGGACAGAGGGAAAAGATAGGGGTCTAGAGAGGAGAAAATGGGGTCAGGGAGGAGAGACACAACCTGGGACATGATGGGGTCTGGAGAGGAGAAAAGGGGGTCAGGGAGGAGAGACACAACCTGGGATATGATGGGGTCTGGAGAGGAGAAAATGGGGTCAAGGATGGGGGACAGGCAGCAGAGCCACATCCCAGAACACAAAGGAAAGATGGGTCTGGAGATGAGAAAATGGGTGAGGGTCATGATGGGGGTCTGGAGAGGAGAAAATGGGGTCAGGGAGAGGGGAAAGGAAGCAGAACCCCATCCTAGGACAGAGGGGGAAAATGGAGTCTGGAGAGGAGAAAAGGGGGTCAGGGAGGAGAGACACATCCCTGGACATGATGGGGTCTGGAGAGGAGAAAAGGGGGGTCAGGAATGGGGGACAGGCAGCAGAGCCACATCCTGGGATATGATGGGGTCTGGAGAGGAGAAAAGGGGTCAGGAAGGAGAAACCCATTCTGGGACAGAGGGAAAAGATAGGGGTCTAGAGAGGAGAAAATGGGTCAGGGAGGAGAGACACAACCTGGGACATGATGGGGTCTGGAGAGGAGAAAAGGGAGTCAGGGAGGAGAGAAACATCCTGGGATATGATGGGGTCTGGAGAGGAGAAAATGGGGTCAAGGATGGGGGACAGGCAGCAGAGCCACATCCCAGAACACAAGGGGAAGATGGGGTCTGGAGATGAGAAAATGGGTGAGGGTCATGATGGGGTCTGGAGAGGAGAAAATGGGTCAGGGATGGGGGGACAGGCAGGAGAGCCCCATCCCAGAACACAAGGGGAAGATGGGGTCTGGAGAGGAGAAAATGGGGTTAGGAAGGGGGACAGGCAGCAGAACCCTGTCCTGGGAGACAATGGGGTCTGGAGAGCAGAAAAGGGGGTCAGGGAGGAGAGACACAACCTGGGATATGATGGGGTCTGGAGAGGAGAAAATGGGGTCAAAATGGGGGACAGGCAGCAGAGCCCCATGCTGGGACACAGGGGGAAGATGGGATCTGGAAAGGAGAAAATGGGTAAGGGTCATGATGGGGTCTGGAGAGGAGAAAATTGGGTCAGGGAGAGGGGAAAGGAAGCAGAACCCCATCCTAGGACAGAGGGGAAAAATGGGGTCTGGAGAGGAGAGAAGGGGGTCAAGGAGGAAAACCAAAAGCTGGGATATGATGGGGTCTGGAGAGGAGAAAAGGAGGGTCAGGGAGAGGGGAAAGGCAGCAGAGCCACATCCCAGAACACAAAGGAAAGATGGGGTCTGGAGAGGAGAAAATAGGGTCAGGGAGAGGGGAAAGGAAGCAGAACCCCATCCCAGAACACAAGGGGAAGATGGGGTCTGGAGAGGAGAAAATGGCTGAGGGTCATGATGGGGTCTGGAGAGGAGAAAATGGGGTCAGGGAGAGGGGAAAGGAAGCAGAGCCACATCCCAGAACACAAGGGGAAGATGGGGTCTGGAGAGGAGAAAATGGGGTTAGGAAGGGGGGGGACAGGCAGCAGAATCCTGTCCTGGGAGACAATGGGGTCTGGAGAGCAGAAAAGGGGGTCAGGGAGGAGAGACACATCCTGGGACAAGGGAAAGATGGGGTCTGGAGAGGAGAAAAGGGGAGTCACAGAGGGGGCACGGGGAGCAGTGCCCAGGGCTGGAGTGGAAGGTGAGGTCTGCAGGGGTAAAGGGTGGGCTCAGGGAGCAATCCCCCTGCCTTGGGGATTTGGGCAGAAAATGAAATCTGGGGGCTCACAGGGGGACAGGCAAGAGCCCCCCACCCAGCTGAGGGTCTGGGGGCAGGGGTGGGCTCTGGGCAGACTCACCAGTGGTGCTCCTGAGGCAAACCTCACGCAGAAACTCCTTGTGCTTGGTCAGGTGCTTGTGCAGGGCTTTCTCCCGGATGCCACGTGGGGTGCAGCGCCCGTGCCACAGCCTCCAGCTCCTCGGGGTCCCTCAGCCACCACCAGCCACTCTGCATCTCTGCAAGGCCAATGCCACAGCTCAGCACCGTGCCAGGGGCGGCACCGGGCGGGTCCCGGGGGTGCCGGCTCTCACCGGTGGGCACCGGCTGCTCCGTCAGCTGCGTCAGGTATTTCTGCTCCATCTGCTTGAAGAATTTGGTGGGGGGTCTCCCTCGGCGTTTGGGCTGTCCTGGCACGTCCTGGAGCTTTTCCAGGCCGCCCTGGCTGCGGGGGCAGGCGCCGTGGGCCCTGGGGCCGGCGTGCACCGGCGTGGAAGCGAGCAGGGGAGCTGTGGGGTCGTCTGAGGGGAGGCCGTTCAGCTGGAGGGACAGGGGGAATGTCACAGAAAACAGACAGGAAATTATAAAATATTCTGCTTGGGAGGGAGACACACAAGGATTTGTAACAGCTGGATCCTCAGCACCTGAATTCTGCACCCCCTCCCCAGTCCTGAAGCCCCTTAATCCCACAGCCCCTTAATCCTACAAACCCCAATTCTTCAATCCCCCAACTCTGCAGCCCCTCAATCCCACAGCCCCCTAGACCTACAAACCCAAATTCTTCAGCCCCCCAACCCTGCAGCCCCTCAATCCCACAGCCCCCTAATCCTACAAACCCCAATTCTTCAGCCCCATCAACCCTGCAGCCCCTTAATCCCCACAGCCCCCTAATCCTAACAAATCCCAATTCTTCAGCCCCCCAACCCTGCACCCTCTCAATTCCACAGCCCCCTTATCCTACAAACCCCAATTCTTCAGCCCCATCAACCCTGCAGCCCCTCAATCCCACAACCCCCTAATCCTACAAGCCCCAATTTTCCAGCCCCCCAACCCCACAGCCCCCCCAAACCCTGCAGCCCCCCCACCCCTGGAGCTGTTTCCCCTTCTCCCCAGCCCATCAAGGCCAGCAGGACTGAGCCCCCTGTGCCACCAGGTCACACAGGGGGTCCCACCCCACACCCTGCAGCCACCCAGGGAGAATCCCCCTGCCCATCCAACCCCTCAGGTTGGGGTGCAGGTGCTGGGTGCAGCCCCCCCACCCCCTGTACCTGCCGTGCTGAGCCCTTGGGGGGCTCCCCCCTGCTCTGGCTGCGGGGGGCTGCGGGGGCTCGTGGCGAGGGCTCGGCCGAGGAGGTAGCGAGGGGGGCTCGGTCGTCACAAGGCGTGCGGGGCAGCAGGTTAAACCAGGGCCCTCTCTTTGCCACAACCTCCGGGGCTCTCTCCTCTTCCTCCTCCTCCTCTTCCTCCTCCATGGGGTCCGAGGGGGCCTCGGGGAGCCCCGTGTCCCCTTTGCCAGGGCTGCTGGCCGGGGTGAGAACCGAGTCCTTGAGCAGGGACGACTGGGTCTGGCTCAGCCAGGACAGGAACGCCGACTGGCTGAGGTCGTGCTGGCTCTGCCCCAGGGGCTCTGGCTCCTCCAGGACGCCGTTGATGGGCACGGGGCAGGGCTGGCAGTGCTGGGCCAGCTCCTCTTTGCTTTTCCGGGGCCTCCCACGGGCACGGGAGGCCGGGGTCGGGCAGCTCGTCCGGCTGGCGACGGGCACGGCGGCCGGTTCCTCCTTCACACGGCGACACCAGCGGCGACATCTTCTCCTCAGGAGGCTCCTGAGCCACCGCCTCAGCTGCTGTGACAGCAGGAGGACCAGCAGGTGAGGTGTGGGTTCCTCTCCCAGCTT
The DNA here is from genome assembly GCF_020745825.1 of Agelaius phoeniceus. Taxonomy (NCBI): domain Eukaryota; kingdom Metazoa; phylum Chordata; class Aves; order Passeriformes; family Icteridae; genus Agelaius; species Agelaius phoeniceus. Next base: position 1,377,289 of record NC_071699.1, read on the forward strand.
TTACATTTGTTTTTCATCCCCTCCAAAAAAGCTCCTTCCCCACTCACCCTCGGCGCCCCTCCACGAAGATTCCGCCCAGGTGGGGCAGGACCCAGTAGCGCCTCCGGAAGCGGTCCTGGCCCAGGGAGGCTGCACGCAGGGTCTGGGAGGAATGGAGCAGCTTCTTGCGGAAGAACATCTGCCTCTGAGGAGAGCAGGGGGCGGTGAGGGGGCTGCAGCCCCCCAGCAGGGCTGAGCCCCAGCCCTCCAGCACCAGCTCACCCTTGGCCAGCTTCTCGATCTGCCGCTCCAGCTCCGGCACGCTGGATGCAGACGTGTCCATCTGGGGAAAGTGTCTCAGTTACCCCAGGTGTGCCAACCACCTCTCCTTTCCCCCTCCCTTTCCCCTGCTGAGTGCTGCCTGCCAATATTGGCATTCCAGAAGGGCCTCAGAGTGATTGGCAAAGTTCAAAAGATGCCTCTCAGCCCTGGGGGACTGAGACTGAGCCTTGAGACCTCCTCTCCTGTTCCTGGTTGGTGGCTCCCTGCCCCTTCCCTGCCCCTCTCCCTGGGGTTAAGAGGAGCAGTAACCTCGGGCTCAGGGAGTTCTGTTGGAGCTGGTGCTACATTCAGAGGCCAGAATAAAGCTCTGGATCCAAACCCTCCAGCAGAACCAACTCCTTTCCTTCACCATCACCTTAAAGCTTCTCCACCAGAGGTAAACCTGAGCTCCTGCAAGCCTGGACTTGTCCCAAGCACCCAGCTGCAATATCCAGCCAGCCAAAAGTGTCTCTGGGGTGAAACCACCACAGCTGCTGCCTTGGTCATGCAGCAAGGGCTGGGCAAGCCCAGGCACGTCCCATTTGGCAATATTGGTATTTAATTCCAATATATTGGCACCCAACATGAGGCAGCTCCATCCTGGGGATGGATCAGTCAGTGACGAGACCCTTAGGTGGCACCCTCACTTTTGCCCCCCACAACAGAGCCTGGAGCACCCCACCTCCTCCTCCCTGCGGGATCTCCTCCCCCGGGTCTCCTCCTCTTCCTCCATCTCCAGCCCCACGTCCTCGGTCAGGCGGGAGCTGCGCCGGCGCCGCCCGTCCTCCAGCCCCGTGATCTCCGACTCAGGACGGCCTGTCTTCTTGGCCAGGGCGACCTTCAGCCTGTCAGGACACAGGTGGAGGTGTTGGTTACCTGTCCCCCCCCTGATTTTTTAAGATTTTCTAAGCCTTCTGATGTTTACGTTCTTGTAGCAAACTTTGTCACGCAGAAAAAGTATAAAATATTCTGCTCTGGAGGGGACCCACAAAGATTATCATACCTGGTTCTCAGCCCCCTAATCCTACAAAGCCCAATTTTTTCAGCCCCTCAACCCTGCAGCCCCTCAATCCCACAGCCCCCTAATCCTACAAACCCCAATTTTTCAGCCCCTCAACCCTGCAGCCCCCTAATCCTACAAACCCCAATTTTTCAGCCCCTCAACCCTGCAGCCCCTCAATCCCACAGCCCCCTAATCCTACAAACCCCAATTCTTCAGGCCCTGAACCCTGCAGCCCCTCAATCCCACAGCCGGATTCTCACACAGCTTTCTGTAAATAACTCATTGTTTTGCATTCTTTCATGGAAGAGGAGAAATTTGATGGACTGTTGGTTTGTCCAGTGTCACAGGAGAGGTGGCACTTTCACCCTCCAATCCACTGTCACTTTTAGGAAACTATAAATGTTGGAGTCAGAAAATAAACTTCCCTTTTTCCTCACACCTGAGAGCAGCGGTGCGTGCGCTCGTGTGGCTTTGTGTCCTAGTGACATCCCCCTGCCCACCCTGAGGCACCTCATCACTCAGAGGGGGTGATGCTGAGGCTGAAAGCAAAGCCCCCTCCCCACCCACCTGCGCAGCCGCCCCTCAATGATCCACTTGTTCTTCCTGTAGTTGGCCATGCTCTCCAAGGTCTTGTCGATCTCACTGCACAACAAGAGACGGGGATGGCTCCAGCGAGCAGGATCCACTCCAGCCCCCCAAACCAGAGGCATTTCCCTGCCCTCCCAACCAGCCCCACCTGATGATGAGGGCGCTGCTGTTGAGCTCGTTGATGAGGAAGACCAGGATGGAGGCTTTGAGCTCGGGGGGCAGCGCCTGGAAGGGTTGGTGCGCAGGCCCTCGCACAGATCCGCGCCCGCCCCGTGCGCCGTCAGGAAGCAGCGCAGCACCTCCGACACCGTGTCCCTGTTCAGGCTGATCTCCGACACTTTCTCCCCCCAGGATCTTCAGGGACTGCCCAGAGCAAAGGGAGAGGTTTGGGGAGTCTCCTCCTTGCCCCCACGGGGGTTTGTCAGGAGGGGGTTACTGCCCACAGGTGCTCCTGGCACAGGGATGGATGGGGGGGGACGACACCCCAAAAGATGCTTGGGGGTGAGGAGGGGGATGGCCACGGGTAAGGAAAGGGAGAGCCCTTTTCTTACTCAGGACAAAGAATACTAAATTTTAATCCTGAATTTAGGATTCTTTGTCCTGAGTTTTGCAGGCACTGACAGCCCCAGCCAGGGGAAGGTGGTGAAAAAAGGGAGAAAGAGAGAAAAAAGGAAAGGGGAGGGAAGGAAAGTGAAAGTGAAAGCAGAGATAAAAATAAAAAGTGGTGGGAAGAAAAGGGAAGGAAAAGAAAGGACAAAGGGGTGAAAGGAAAGGGAAAATGGGGGGAAGAAGAGAAGGGGAAAAGAAAGGTGAAGGTGGGAAAAGGATTGAAAAAAGAAAAGGGAGGGAAAGGAAAAGGGGGGAAAGAAAAGTGGGAGGGAGGAAGAGGAGGGAAGAAAAATGGGTGGGGAAAATGGAAAGGGGAAAAAGAAAGGGAAAAGAAGAGGGAGAAAGGAAAGGGGAAGGGAAAAAATAAGGGAAGGGGGAAAAGGGGTAAAAGGGAAAGGAAGGACTTGTCTGACTTTGGCGGGTCTCACCTAACACCTGGCGGGGAAGGGGGTCTCACATAACAGGGGGGTCTCCCCTAACAGGGGGGGTCTCACCTAACAGGGGGGTCTCACCTCGCAGGGCAGGGGGTCTCACATAACAAGGGGGTCTCACCTGGCAGGGAAGGGGGTTTCACCTGGCAGGAAGGGGGTCTCACCTGGCAGGGAAGGGAGTCTCACCTAACAGGAGGGTCTCACCTGGCAGGGCAGGGGGTCTCACCTGGCAGGGCAGGGGGTCTCACATAACAGGGGGGTTTCACCTGGCAGGGAAGGGGGTCTCACCAGGCAGGGCAGGGGGTCTCACCTAACAGGGGGGTCTCACCTGGCAGGGAAGGGGGTTTCACCTGGCGGGGCAGGGGGTCTCCCCTAACCAAGGGGGTCTCACCTGGCAGGGCAGGGGGTCTCACCTATCAAGGGGGTCCTCACCTGGCAGGGCAGGGGTCTCACCTGGCAGTAGGGCGGCAGCCCCGGGTCGCAGAGCGCCGCCTGCAGCAGCCTCACCAGCAGGTCCTGCAGCTGCCCCGCGCCGGGGGCCGCCCCCAGCAGCCCCTCCTGCAGCGCTCCCAGCGTGGGCACGTCCGTGCTGGCTCCAGCCCCAGCACCTTCCCATAGCTCTGCAGGAAACTCCACCACCGTCAGGCAGTCGGAGAAGGCACGGCTGGGCAGGACCAGCCCCGGGATGCGGGAGAAGGCTGGAAGGGGCTGTGGATCAGGGAGAAGAAAGGGAGGGGGAGTCAGAACCAGCCGGTGGCTCCCTGGGGTGACATTTCTGAGCCCCCCAGCACAGCCCACCTGGTGGTCCCCCAGGCACATGTCCTCGGTGGGTTTCTTTCATCTCCTCCAGGATGAGCTGCTGCCGCCGCCGCTCCTCCAGGCGCCGCTGGGCCAGCAGCCCCTTGTCTGCCTTCCGAGCTCCTTGGCCTTCTTCTCCTTGGGCCTGGCCTTGTCCTTGCCCTTCTCTGGCTTCCCTTCTTCTCCTTGACCTGAGTCAGAGCCCGGATGTGTGTGTGAGGGAAAAAAAAAAAGGTAAGGGGGAAAATCTATTTTTTCATTTTTCATCTCCTCCCTTTGCCCACAGACTCACCTTGGATTTCTTCTTGGCCTCCTTGGTCCTGGGAGCTTTGGCCTCCTGCTTCTGCTTGTTCTTGGCCTGAAGGGAGGACAAGAAGAAATCCAGGGATTTCTCAGGGACCCCCTGCACCAGGGAAACCCCCCCCAATCCCCATACCCGCACCTTCCGCCTCATTTTCTTCTTGATCTTGCTCATTTTCAGCTTGTCCTCCTCACTGAGCACCTCTGGAAGGGGGCACAAAGCGGACATGAACCATGATCCCACCAGGCTGCGTGTGAGGAGCTCCCCACAGGGGATGGCAAGGGGGGGTTACCTTGTGCTTCCAGCCTCTTCAGCAGCCGCGCGTCCGTCTTGCTGAGCAAATCCACCATCCTGACCTTGGGCGGGCGGCCCCTGCCCCGTTTGGTGGCCGGGGGCTCCTTGGCTTTCACCTTCTCGGCGTTGCGGGGCCGGCCGCGCTTGCCCGTGATGGCCTGGATGCGCCCGGGATCTCCTCGGGGCTCAGCTTCACCCACTGCACGCCCTGTGGGCGCAAACCGGGGTCACCCGTGGGCACAGCGAGGAGCTGGGGGCACATGGGGGGCTGAGCAGCCCCCAGACCCACCTCTGGCGTGTCTCTCTCCTCGTAGAAGTCTCCCACGGGCATGCGGGGGCTGAAGCTGAAGTGCTCGCGCCGCACGTCCTGCACCATGTTCCTGCTCAGGTACTGGGGACAGGGAGGAGGAGGAGGAAGGTTGTGAGGAAGCTCAGTCTTCCAGGTTCACCACAGCCTCCATCAGCTGCAATCCCCGGGTTTTTGGGGGGGTTTGTAGCGGGTCAGAACCGCCTCCCTCCCCATAACTTCCCCCAAAATGTCCCAAATATTCAAAATACCTCAAATACCCCAAAAGTCCCAAAACAGCCCAAATACCCCAAATATTCTAAATGTCCCAAATACCTCAATGACCCCAAATGTCCCAAATATCCCAAATACCCCAAAATATTCCAAATACCTCACATATTCCCAAATGTCCCCAAATATTCTCAATTTCTCAAATACCCCAAATGCCCCAAAATATCCCAAATACCCCAAATATCCCAAATGCCCCAAAATATCCTAAATACCCCAAATATCCCAAATACCCCAAATATTCTAAATATCCCAAATACCCCAAAATATCCTAAATATTCTAAATATCCCAAATACCCCAAAATATCCTAAATACCCCAAATACCCCAAATATTTTAAATTTCCCAAATCTCCCAAAAGTCCCAAAATATCCCAATCCCTAAACGTCCCAAATACCCCAAAACATTCCAAATACCCAAAATACCCCAAATATTCTCAAATATTTGGTGTCCCCGGGGGTGGTACCTTGATGACCTCCGGGAATTGCTTCATCCTCTTCCCGCAGGGGCCGTAGTACCAGGTCTCACCCTGCCAGCGATGGTTCCCCTTCTTGATCCGGACCTCCCGCCTCCACCTGGGCACGGCAGCGTCAGCCCGGGGGCCGTGGGGCAGCATGAGGAGGGGACAGGACGAGGGGACAGCAGCAGGGACAGGATGGGGAGGGGACAGCGTCGGGGACAGAGCGGTGGGAGGAGTTGGGGATGGGGACAGGATGGGAAAGGGATGGGAGAGAGGGGGAGGATGGGAAAGGGGTGGGGACAGGAGCAGGATGGGGACACGATGGGGACAGGACGGGGATAGTTTCAGGAGCAGGATGGTGAGATGGGGACGGTAGTTTTAGGGGCAGGATGGGGACACGAGGGGGACACAACAGGGATAATTTCAGGAGCAGGATGGTGAGAAGGGGACGGTAGTTTTGGTAGTTTTTGAGGCAGGATGGGGAGGGGACGGTGGGAGGGGACACCAGAGCTGTGGGGCAGAACGGCTGGAGGGGGAAAGGAACAGGACAGAGGGAATGGGAAAAGGGTCGGGGGCAGCACGGGCGGAGGGGGACGGGAACAGGACAGAGGGAATGGGAAGAGGGCCGGGGCCATCCCACGTACCCGTGCTGCAGCGGGAAGCGCACCTCCTCCTGCGTGGCGATGCGCCGCCGAGGGACATCACCTGCGGGGAGGGGACAGAGGGGACGATGGGCTGGCGGGCGGGGGGCACCGGGGGGGGTCAGCCCAGGCTGGGGGGCGGCCACACCTGCCCCCGAGGCACTCAGCAGGGCCGGCTCCTCGCTCTCTCCCTCTCCCGGCGCGGCCGAAGTCTCCGGGCAGCTGTCGGCAGCCTCCTCCTCCTCCTCCTCTTCTTCTTCCTCCTCCTCCTCCTCCTCCTCCTCTTCAGCAGACGGGGCCGGAGAGTCCGGCTCCAGCGGAGGGTCGAGCTCCAGGGACCCCGAGTCCCGCAGCCCCGCGTGGTCGCCGCTCTTCAGCTCGCCGTTGTCGCCTGAGGAGCCAAGGTCAGGAACGTCACCGGACACGTCACCGGGGCCGCGCGTCCCCTCCCTCCCTGCGCTGCCCGGGGGCCTCGCCGGTGCCACGGAGACCCTCACGGCGCATCCCTCGTGGGGAATGAGGCCGGTGGGGTGACCCCCATGGGGCTCACGGTGCATCCCTGGTGGGGAATGAGGCCGGTGGGGTGACCCCCGTGGGGCTCACGGCGCATCCCTGGTGGGGAACGAGACCCCCGTCCCCTCCCGGTGTGGGGGGCGGCACGTACCGGGCAGGGCGGGCGGCGAGCCGGGGGCATCGAGCAGCGGGGCGGGCTCGGGGCTGGCGGGCAGCAGGCTGAAGGGGCCGGCGTGGAGCGGGGGGCTGGCGGCCAGGTCGGGGGGCTCCTCCAAGGAGGACTTGTCGCTCACCAGCTGCGAGTCGTCCATCGCGTACAAGTCGCCGGTGCCGGGGTCTGGGGAGGGGGGCGAGCACCAGGGTTGGGGGCGCACGGAGCAACATCTCCGCTCAAGGGGGAAATAAGGTGCGTGTGGAGGGGATGAAAAGGCTCCGGCAGCAGAGGGGTTAAAAGGGGTTTGGGTACCCCCGTCTTCTCCTCCTCCCCGCCCCCCCCCCCAGCTCCGCCTCCTCCTCCTCCTCCTCCTCCTCTGGGAAGCGGAGGAGCCCAAAATGGCCGTGGCGATGCTCAGCAGCGCGGAAGTTCAGGCGCTGAGTAACCGCCTCGTCACGGAGCTGGGAAGGACGGGAAGGAAGGCAGGGAAGGAAAAGCCGGCAGCGAGCCGGGGACGCGGGCCCGCCCCTGCCTCGGGAGAGCGCCACGGCCACCGCCGCATCCCCACGGCCACCACGGCATCCCCACGGCCACCACGGCATCCCCACGGCCATCACAGCATCCCCACGGCCACCACGGCATCCCCACGGCCACCGCTGCATCCCCACGGCCACCGCGGCATCCCCACGGCCACTGCAGCATCCCCACGGCCATCACAGCATCCCCACAGCCACCAGCCCATCCCCACGGCCACTACTGCATCCCCACGGCCAGCACGGCATCCCCACGGTCACCGACCCATCCCCACGGCCACCGACCCATCCCCACGGCCACCACGGCATCCCCACGGCCACCACGGCATCCCCACGGCCACCACCGCATCCCCATGGCCACCAACCCATCCCCACAGCCACCGCCGCATCCCCACGGCCACCACGGCATCCCCACGGCCACCGCCGCATCCCCATGGCCACCGACCCATCCCCACGGCCACCACGGCATCCCCACAGCCACCGACCCATCCCCACGGCCACCATGGCATCCCCATGGCCACCGCCGCATCCCCACAGCCACCACGGCATCCCCACGGCCACCACGGCATCCCCATGGCCACCGACCCATCCCCACAGCCACCATGCCATCCCCACGGCCACCACGGCATCCCCATGGCCACCAGCCCATCCCCACGGCCACCAGCCCATCCCCACGGCCATCACCCCATCCTCATGGCCACCACGGCATCCCCACGGCCACCACGGCATCCCCACGGCCACCACCCCATCCCCACACGGGGATGGAGAGGAGCTGGCTCTGCTTCCTGCACAGGGAATGGTTGTGCCCCCCTCGGCATCCCCCCTACCTCTGGCCAGGGACTCGAAGGGCTCCAGGGGGTCCTCGCTGAGGATGTGGGTGTCCTGCAGCCGCGGGGCGATGGGTGATGCCTCCCCCAGGCACCTGCGGGCCCCCTCCGGCCCCAGCGACCCCGTGCCAGTGGCTGTGGCCCCATTGTAGCTGCAGATCTTCAGGTCTGAAGGGAGCAATCGACCAAAAACAGACCCTGAGATGTGATGGGCACAGAGCTGGGGGGATGCCCACTGCTGGTCCCCGTGCTGGGACACCCAGCCCTCCATGGCATGGGGTGGTGACACCCAGCCTGGTTTTATGAGATCCTAACGCCTAGCTGTGAGCGGCCAAACCCCATCCAGGACATTGGGCAGGGGAGTCAGAGCAGCTGGGATTCCCCAAGGAACAATGCCCAACTCCACCAGGATCCATCACCCACCTGCCAGGGCCCCAGCGCCGCATCCCAGAGCTCTGCCAGCCCTCAGGGCTCCTACCTGGCTGTGCCTCCTCCAGCTCCTGGCTGCCCACCAGCCCACCCCCGTTCTCCGTGATGGTGCTGCTGGTGGTGTTGGTGGTGGTGCTGGGCATCTCTTTGGCTGCACCCTCGGCGTCTCCCTGGCTGGGCTCTGGCTCGTTTGGAGCCAGCGGGAAGGGCTGCGTGTCTGAGCTCAGCACGGCTGAGGACTGACCCGTGGCGTAGAATCCCTCGGGCCCGTTCTGCATCAACTCAAAGCTCTGCTCGTGGAAGGAGTCGTAGAGCTCCTGCGAGTCGAAGCTCAGCCCCATGGGCCCCGCGGTGCCGTTGCCCCACAGCTCCTGCCCGGTTGCCCGCAGGTTGGTGCCGTGCCCCGGCGAGGCCGGCCGGGACCCCCCGGCCACGCCGTTGAGGGGGAATTGTCCGAGGTTGGGAGGGCCTCCCCCGTCCTTGAGGCCGCCACCACCGGCGGGTGTGTAGGGTGAGTAGTCCCACAGGCAGTCGTAGGTGCGGAGGGGTTGGGCCCCGGCGGGAGCAGAGCCGGGTGAGAAGGTCCCTGAAGTACCGGGGTGGGATACAGTAGAGAAGCCATTGACATTCATGCCCCCGTTCAGACCTGAGGGAGGGAGCAGAGGGAGGTCAGCACCTCTCCAGTGGGGTTGAGGATGGATCAATGGCCAGGCAAGGGCAGCACTGCTGGTGTTTCCCCCCTCCCCATGGCTGGAGAGAAGCAGGGAGGGAGGGAAAGGGGGGGAGCTGCACGATCCCCGTTTGCCAAACTTGCTCTGCCACAGCACTGAGGTAAGCGCCATGGGGTCTCTCCAGTGGGTTTGAGGATGGATCAATGGCCAGGTGGGGCAGCTGCCAAAGCACTGCTGATGTCCCCCCCACATCCTCCCTGGAGAGAAGCACGGAGGGAGGGAAAGGGGGGGAGCTGCACGATCCCCGTTTGCCAAACCGGCTGTGCCAGCATTGGGCTGAGCACCGTGGGGTCTCTCCAGTGGGGTTGAGGATGGATCAATGGCCAGGTGGGGCAGCTGCCAAAGCACTGCTGATGTCCCCCCCCACATCCTCCCTGGAGAGAAGCAGGGAGGGAGGGAAAGGGGGGGAGCTGCACGGCCCCATTTGCCAAACCGGCTGTGCCACAGCACCGAGCCGAGCGCCCAGGGGTCTCTCCAGTGGGTTTGAGGATGCATCCATGGCCAGGCAGGGCAGCTGCCAAAGCCCTGCTCGTGTGTCCCCCCCTCCCCATGGCTGGAGAGGAGCAGGGAGGGAAGGGGGGGGAGCTGCACGGTCCCCAGATCCCCGTTTGCCAAACCGAGCGCCGCAGGACGCCGGGGATTAGCCGAGCTTGGCAGGGCTGTGCCGGATCAGCTGAGCGGCCAAATCCACGCACAGCCCCGGGGCTGGCACGGATGCTTTTCTAGGCCAAGGTGGCGGCAGGGAGGCACAGACCCCGGCCCTGGCCCCCCGTGCTGGAGCTGCTGCTGGCCATGGCTCCTCCATCCCCCTGTCCCTGCAGCTCCACCATCCCTGAGTCCCCTCTGGCCCCACGGCCACCCCATCCCCCTGTCCCTGCAGCCATCCCATCCCTGCAGCCCCTGTATCCCCTCCAGCCCTCTGTCCCATCCCTGAGTCCCCTCTGGCCCCACGGCCACCCCATCCCTCTGTCCCTGCAGCCCTCCTATCCCTCTGTCCCCTCCATCCCTCTGTCCCTACAGCTCCTCGATCCCTTTGGCCCCACAGCCACCCCATCCCTGCAGCCCCTCCATCCCTGTGTCCCCTCGGTCCCTGCAGCCCTCCCATCCCTCTGTGCCCTCCATCCCTCAATCCCTGTGTCCCCTCTGGCCCCACAGCCCTTCCATCCCTGCAGCCCCTCTGTCCCTGTGTCCCCCCTGGCCATCCCATCCCTGTGTCCACTCTGTCCCTGCGTCCCCTCCATCCCCGTGTCCCCTCTGCCCCCGCAGCCACCCCTGTCCCCGTGGGGTCACTCACTTTTCCCTTGCTGGGGGAAGCTGAGCGGGGAGCTGTGGGCGAAGGGGGAGTCCCCTGAGGCAGGCGTGGGTTTCGGTCCTGAGGCAGCGGGTGCAGAGGAAAGGCCAGTGAAGTTCAAATGGTTGTTTGTTTCCATTTCTGCAAACAAGGGGGACAAGATGGGGTCAGTCACTGGTGTGGACTGGGGTGGCCACTGTGGCGACCCACCCACCACTGACCCTCTCCCTGTGGTCCCCAGCCTGGGGAGGGTGAGCAGTGACACTGAAGCCCCCCCAGGGCTGAGATGCCACCTGGCCCAGGCCCAGGCACCCCAGCTGGAGGAGCTGGCACCTGCTCGAGCACAGCCTGTCACCCCAGGGACAGCCATCACCAAGGTGTCACCTCCGTGTGCCACCATCCCGTGGCTGCTCCTGGGCTCCCAGCCAAGGACCACAGAGACCCCCCCAAAGCAACTCTGTGACCCCAACAGGAGCCAGCACAGCCAATGCTCCAGGCACAGCAATGACCCTGTGGTGACAAACAGTGTCCCCCCCTCCCCAGGGTGGAGGGGACCCCACACCCCATTCTCCAGGCACAGCTCCAGGGTTTGAGGCTGGGCTTTGTTGGGAGCTGAAACCCCAGTGCTGGCTCGGGCAGGAGCCTGATGAATTCATCCCCCAGGAACCCCAAATGTTCCCTCAAACCCGAGGCCTGTGGCCCAGGAAGGATCCTGGTGACCTTCATCCCCCAGGAACCCCAAACCCTCCCTCAAACCCAAGGCCAGAAGGAGGGATCCTGGTGACTTTAATCCCCCAGGAACCCCAAACACTCCCTCAAACCTGAGGCCACAAGGAGGGATCCTGGTGACTTTAATCCCCCAGGAACCCCAAACACTCCCTCAAACCTGAGGCCTGTGGCCCACGTGTGATCCTGGTGAATTCATCCCCCAGGAGCCCCAAATGCTCCCTCAAACCCGAGGCCTGTGGCCCAGGTGGGATCCTGGTGAATTCATCCCCCAGGAACCCCAAACACTCCCTCAAACCCGAGGCCTGTGGCCCAGGAAGGATCCTGGTGATCCTGGTGAATTCATCCCCCAGGACCCCCAAACCTGAGGCCACAAGGAGGGATCCTGGTGGGTCCATCGTCCAGGAACCCCAAATGCTCCCTCAAACCCGAGGCCTGTGGCCCAGGAAGGATCCTGGTGACCTTCACCCCCCAGGAGCCCCAAACACTCCCTCAAACCCACAAGGAGGGATTCCGGTGGCTCCGCCTCAGGGTGGGACCGGAGGGAACTGAGGGCGCCGATGCCCTGCAGGCCCAGCAGATGAGGAGGGAGCCCCCAGTGCTGGTGGGGACCCACAGGGACACCCTAGGGAGCTGCCACCACCGGCTGTGCCACTCTTGCCACCGGCCAAGGCGGCGCCGACCTCTCCGGAAGGGCCAAGGCCGCCGCGCTCGGCACTTCAGCAGCGATGGTGGCAGAGCCCGTGTCGAAACCCGGATTTCATCACACCCTCAGCTGGTGCCCTGGCAGGGGCCGCAGGGGCCACCAAAGCCTGGCCAGGGCCACCGGGTGATTCATCCACCGGAGGAACCCGTATGGGCGGTGACGCAGCCGCCGCCGCCGCCACACAACTCCCGGCCGAACCGGGATGGACCCGGGGCCGCCTCCCCTGAGGCCTGAACCGGCCTCTGGCCTGAGCCAGCTGGAAGCCCCGGGCGTGGGGACACTGTGGGGACACCGGGGCTGGATAAGGAAAAGCCTTTCCGGTCCCACCCCGTGTGTGATGTGCCGGCCAGGAAGGCGCTGCCGGCTCTGGAGGTCAGAGCAGGCCGAGGGTTGTGCCAGAGCCACCGAGGGTTGTGCCAGGGCCACCGAGGGATGTGCCAGGGCCACCGGGGCAGGTGGAGGCTGCAGGTGGCACACGGAGGTGGACTGGGATGGTTTGGGAACGTGGGGAAGGGGCTGGGGGAAAATGAAAGCAAGGTGGGAATGTCAGCCTTGCTCCAGGGTGGCAGGCCTGGCAGAGGGCAGAGCCGGCCTTGGCACTGCTGGGAGCCCGGCCAGCGCCAGGACACCACCATCCATGGCCATCCACGGCCATCCATGGCCATCCCTGGCCACCCAAGGCCACCTGTCACCTCCCACCCTCACCGGGGCTCCCGTGGCCCCGCTCCCCCCGCCCTGAGTAGGGAGCTGAAACTGGGCCACGGCGAGAAACCGGAGCCGGGCACGGTGAGGAGGGCGAGGGGCAGGAGAGCCTCGGATGGCGGCACCGAGGGGAGCGATGGTGGGTGACAAGGTGGCACCGAGCTGACCCCGCCACACCGGGCACGGCCGACGTGGCAGCGCCGCCCGCCCGGTGTCAAACCCGGTGGCAGCGGCACCACCGGGCCCTGGGATCCCCGCGGGGACACCGGGGCTGTCCCCGGGAGCTGAGCTGGGGAGGGGGGGGGGACAGAGCTCCAGGCTGGAGGGGATCTGTCGGTGCCGTGGAGCCGGTGCCGTTCCCCGGTGCCTCCCCGGTTGTGCGGCCCCGGTGGTGGCACCGGGAGGCCCCGGGAGCGTGACGCGACCTGATTAAAAAGGACGTTTCAAAAACAACGAGACGCAACAACCGGCTGCCATTTCCCGGCCACTTCCTGCGGGCACGGACACACCGGGGGGACACGGGACCGGTCCCCCCGCGGTCCCGCAGAGCGGCGGGGACCCCCCGGTCCCTGCGGCAAGGACACCCCCAGACCCCTCGCCGGGTCTCCGGGGATGCGGGGCTCGGTGTCCGCTGCAGGAGGGTCCCGGTCCCGCTGGGGCGGGGGGGACACGGCCGGGCGGTACCTGAGGGGAGGGGGCTCCCCCCGAGCTCCGGGACGGGGCTGCGGGGGAACCGCACCGGGCACCGGGAACGGGGCTGGGGCTCCCCGCGGGTCTGGGCCCTTGGCCGCTGCACAGGGAGGGGAGCAGGGGAGTCACCGGGAGCCGGTAACGGAGGAGAAGGAGGGGGGGTCACGCCACGGAACCGGGATGCGCAGGGGGAAGCGGGGGGAGAGCACGGCGTCTCACCGAGGTCAGGAAAGGGGAGCGGGGTGCCGCCGCCGCCGCCGGGCCCAAACCGCCTCAACCGACCCTCCCACCCCCTCGCTGCCTTCACCCGGGGCCGTTAACGGCCCGTTACCACCCGGGCCCCCCCTTCTCCTCCGCCGCGACCCCGCACCTGGCAGGCGGCGGCGCGGGCCCGGCTCAGGCGGCGCGGGGCGGGGAGCGGCTCGGCATGGCGCGGCCCCTCCGCCGCACCGGGCCGGGCCCCTCCGCTCCGATCCGGTACCGGGAGCCGGGCCGCGGAGAGCCGAACCCGCGGCCGCGGCAGGAAGCGCCTCGCGCCGCCGGGCGGTCCCGGGACCGCCCCCGTCCCGTCCCGTCCTCCTCCTCCTCCCCCCCCCCACCCCCCCCTCTCCCCGTCCCCTCCGCCTCCCCCCCCCCCCCCCCCCGCACGTCACGGCGGCCGCAGTGGCGTCACCGGGAGCGGCGCCGCCGTGGCGTCACCGGGGGCGGGCGCGCGCCCACGTGGGAGGGGGATCCCCGCCCCCGGCGGGGTCAGGGCGGGGGGAATCCCCACGCGGGGACGCCCCCCCACCCCCCTACCCTGGCTCCGGGACCCCCGGCTCCCCCCGGGGCTCCCCCACCCCGTACCGGCACCTCCCGGGAACGTCCCCCCCGTTCCCCCCCCCGCGTTCTCCCGTTCGTTCCCCCCCTCGCTCCCCGCAGCCCCAGCGCGACCCCCGGGAACGGCGGAGCACCGGGGACCGGGACCTCGCAGGGCACCGGTGCTGCCCGGTTCGGCCGCGGGGACACCGGCCCCCCCCAGCTCCCCCCGGCCCCCGGGATCCCCGGTGACGTCACGCGGCACCGGCCGGGCCGCGCTGCGCAGGGCCCGGGGGCGACACCGGCTCCGGGGGCGGCGGGAGGAGAACGGGGTCCCGGTGCGGGGGGGGCTGTCCCGGTACGGCCGCAGTGGAAGGCGGAGGGGGGGGGGGGGGTGTCCCTTCCCGGTGCGGGGCAGCGGAGCCCGGTGCGGGGGTTCCCCGCCTGGACGAGGCTCCCGGGGGGTTGGGGAGGTCCCGGTACAGAACCGGGGGTCCCGGTGCAGCTGGGCCGGTCTCAGGGGGTCCCGGTACAGATGCGGGGGTCCCTCTACAGCCATCCCAGCCCCGTAGGGGGTCCCGGTAGGTGCCGGTATCCCCGTTCGCGGGTCCCGTCCTGCGCGCTGCGTACCTGGGGGGGCGGCGGGGGCGGCCCGCAGCAGCCCCGGTGCCCGCCCGGCCCGGTGCGCTGCGGTGCCGGTGCCGGTGGCGGAGCCGGGCGGGGCGCAGGTGCTCCCGGCCCCGCGTGATGTCAGCGACCGCCGCCGCCCCCTCCGCCACCGGGGCCGCGCCGCCATTTAAAGGGACCGCCGCCCTCCGTGGGGTGGGGGGGGATGGCGGGGGACACCCCCCAAACCGGGGCCGCGCCGCGGGACCAGCGGCTGCCACCCCCGTGGGGACACCCCCGGGACCCCGCTTCGCCTCCGTGGGGTTGAGCAGAGCCCGACACCGGGAGGGCACCGGGGGCGCACCGGCGGAGCAGTGCGGGGGGGGGGTCGGGACGGAGGTGGGGGTGTTCCCGGTACCCTCGGGGGATGTCCCCCAGCCCCGCACCGGGAGAAATCGGGGCGGAACGGCCCCACGGGACCCCGGGGACAAAGTGGCAGCTGCCGGGGCAGGGCCAGGCCGGGGCGGCTCTTTGTGCTGCGAAATGGTGGAGCTGGAGCGGCGCGGGGGGGCGGGGGAACGCCGGGGATTGGGACAGACAGACAGACACAGGGCTGGGCACCAGCATCTGTCACCCCCCGCGCTGTCCCTGCAGCACAGAGAGGAGCAGGTTCCTCCTCTCCTGGAGACCCCACAGGACAAAGGGGAGCCCCCAGCGCTGGGGGTCCCTGCCCTGGAGCAGAACCCAGCACAACCCCCCCATGGAGGGGATCCTGGGGGGCTCCCAGGACTTGGATCCCTGCAGGCCCCCCGAGAGCAGGAGCCAGAGCACACAAAGCCTGCAAACGTTTTCAGCGATGTTTTTATTGGAAATGTTAAATACTGGGGGTCCGGCCCCAGCGGAGCCGGGTTGGGGGCGTTCAGGGGGGGCTCAGGCGTGTTCCTCTGCCAGCTTCTCTGCCTTGGCCACCGCCTCCTCGATGGGCCCCACCATGTAGAAAGCCTGCTCAGGCAGGTGGTCATATTCACCTGGGGGACAACAACGTGTCAGGGGGGAGTGGGAGGCTCAACCAGGCTCCCCCAGACCCCCCCTCTGAGGGCCACCTCACCTGCCAGGATCTGCTTGAAGCCCTTGATGGTTTCTTTGAGCGGCACCAACTTGCCCATGTGGCCGGTGAAGACCTCGGCCACCTGGAAGGGCTGGGACAGGAAGCGCTGGATCTTGCGGGCTCGGGCCACCGTCAGTTTGTCCTCCTCGGACAACTCATCCATGCCCAGGATGGCGATGATGTCCTGCAGGGACTTGTAGTCCTGGGGAGGGGGGGGGACACAGGGGGTGAGCAGGCACAGGTGATGCCCCCACCCAAACGCCCCACCTGAGGGAGGGGCTGCCCCAACTCCCTCACCTGAAGGATCTTCTGCACACCCCGAGCCACGTCGTAGTGCTCGGGCCCCACGATGTTGGGGTCCATGATGCGGGAGGTGGAGTCCAGGGGGTCCACGGCGGGGTAGATGCCCAGCTCAGCGATGGCACGGGACAACACCGTGGTGGCATCCAAGTGGGCAAAGGTGGTGGCGGGCGCAGGGTCAGTCAAGTCGTCAGCTGGCACATAAATAGCCTGGGGACACAGAGAGGGGACAGGTGGTGACAGGTAGGTGGCACAGCTCCCCGGGAAGCCGGGGGTGGTCCTGCCCTCACCTGCACGGAGGTGATGGAGCCCTTGCGTGTGGTGGTGATTCGCTCCTGCATGGTGCCCATGTCAGTGGCCAGCGTGGGCTGATAGCCCACGGCCGAGGGGATTCTGCCCAGCAGGGCTGACACCTGTGAGGGGACAGAGCGTGAGGGACAGAGCACGAGGGGCCGGGCAGGTGGGGGACAGTGCAGTGCCCTGTGCCCAGCACACACCTCGGAGCCAGCCTGGGTGAAGCGGAAGATGTTGTCGATGAAGAGCAGCACGTCCTGACCCTCCTGGTCCCTGAAGTACTCGGCCACCGTCAGCCCTGTCAGGGCCACCCTGGCACGGGCACCCGGGGGCTCGTTCATCTGCCCGTACACCAGGGCGACCTGCGGGTGGGACAACGGTGTCAGCACGGTGGCACTGCCACAGCTGGCACTAGGTCAGGGGACCCAGAACCTCCCCTGCTGGCCCTTCCTCAGGGTGTCTGCACACCTTGGAGGTGGCATCTTTGAGGTTGATGACCCCAGACTCGATCATCTCGTGGTACAAGTCGTTGCCCTCGCGGGTTCTCTCGCCCACCCCGGCGAACACCGAGTAACCACCGTGGGCCTTGGCCACGTTGTTGATCAGCTCCATGATCAGCACAGTCTTGCCGACTCCAGCACCTCCAAACAAACCTGGGAGGAGGGGAAATAAAGGTTCTGCTGAGCCCCAAAGCCAGCCTGGCTGCCCACAGGGTCTCCCTTCAGCTCTTTCCTCCTCAGATGTAAAAAGCGTTGCTTCAGCAAGCTCAGGAGAACGAAAGTCATGGAGTGAATCATCAGTGAAGGAAAAATTCCCCAGAGGAACTGTTGGAAATCCCAGAGGTACCATCCCCAGACCCAGCCCTGCTCTGGGGGTCACGTACCAATCTTGCCACCCTTGGCATAGGGAGCCAGCAGATCCACGACCTTGATCCCTGTCACCAGGATCTCCTGCTCCACACTCATCTCCACAAACTCAGGGGCCTCGGCGTGGATAGCAGCAAACCTGCAGCAGGAAAAGGGGAGGAAGGGAGTGGGCAGCTGCTCTGAGCCCCCCAGCTTGGGGGCTGGCAGGGGACAGTCCCTGCTGTGACCCAGAAGAGCCAGAGCCACCTCCCTGCTCACACCTGGGGTGCCCTCCAGCCTCTCAGCACTCACTGTTTGGTGGTGATGGGGCCCCTCTCGTCGATGGGTTCCCCAATGACATTCATGATCCTGCCCAGCGTCTCAGGGCCCACGGGGATGCGGATGGGAGCACCAGAGTCCAGAACCTTCTGTCCCCTCACCAGCCCTTCCGTACCGTCCATGGCAATGGTGCGCACGGTGTTCTCCCCTGTCGAGGCCCAAGGACAGCAAAGTCACCACAGCGTCCTCAGGCTGACCCTGGGGACAGCTGCTGGTGGCTTCCCCAGGCCCTGCCAAGGGGACATTCTGCTGGGAAAAGAATCAAGAGGAGCAGCAGGAATAAAATAGCCCTGAGGAAAACTGAGCCGTGCAGTCACAGCCCTCGGGCAGCCATTTTCCTCCTCCTCCTCCTCCTCAGATTGAAATCCTTGGCTTCAGCAAGCTCAGGAGAACGAAAGTCATTGACAACATCATCACAGGAGGAACCCCCCCTCCCATCCCCAGCTGCTCACCCAGGTGCTGAGCCACCTCCAGCACCAGCCGCGTCTCCCTGCCCTGCACCTCAAGGGCGTTCAGGATGGGGGGCAGCCCCTCATCGAACTGCACATCCACCACGGCGCCGATGACGGCCACGATGCGGCCGGTGGAGGAGCCGGCCTTGGCGGCAGGGGCTGCCTGGGCGGCATAGTCCCGTCCTGCGGGGGGGAGAGGGACGGGTCAAGGTCGGCCGGGGCACGGCAGCTCCGTGCGGGTGCGGAGATGGGGCTGCCCTGCAGGCCTTGGGGTGTGCCCGAGACCCCTGAACCTCCCTGGGTGCACCCAGGACCCCCTGAACTGACCATGGATCCCCACACCACGCTCGGTGCACCATGAACCCACCCACGCCCCTCCTCAGTGCGGCCGGGACCGCTCTGGGTGCACCCGGATCCCCTCAGCGCTACCAGGACCCCCTGAGCCCCCACCCCTCAGCGCTACCAGGGCCCCCGGTACACCCGCAGTCCATGCAGCCCCCCACGCCCACCCCCGGGGCCGCAGCTCCTCTGCCGCAGCCCATCCGCTCGCCCTGCCCGCTTGGCTTGGCACGGCACACCCCACCCCGGTACCGGGGCCCTGAGCACCGGCACCCCCGCGTAGGCCCCAAGGTGACCCCGGCCCGCCCCACACTCACGCGCCCCGACGGCGACAGCCGGGGCGGCCCCGCGGCCGAGGAGCAGCGGGAGGAGGTCCCGGCCCGGGGCAGCCCCGCGGGGCAGCAGCGGCCGGGCCGCGGCGGCGGCGGCGGCAGCGGAACGACCCGCGAGCCCCAACATGGCGGCGCCGACTGAGCCCCGCGTCCCGCCCGCCCCTCACGGCCCCCGCGGGGCGGGGCCGCCGAGCCGTGCGTCACCGCCGCACCGCGCGCCCATTGGCTGCTCCGCCGAGAGGCGCCGCGTGAATTCGCGCTCTCATTGGTCTTTGCGATGCGGCGCCCGCGCTGCGCCTCGTCGCCATTGGGTTCTGGATCTATCAATCAAAACGCGCTGCGGCCTGATAGGGTGGTGTGGTGGGAAGAGGCGTGTCCCGGGCGAAGGTCAGCGGAAGTGGCGGCGCACGTGTCCCGGGCTTGTCCTTGGGCGGGCGCCGTGACCGCGGCCGAGGCCGCACCGGGGCCGTGACGGGCCCGCCTCCACCCCCTGTCACAGCACCGCCCCGAGGGGCCGCCCCTCACCGGGCCCGTGTCCGCCCCGCACGGCCGAGGGTCACAGCACCGCCCCGTCCGGGCACCGTGTCCGCCTCACGGCTTCGGTGTCGCTGTAGTGCCCCCGGAGTCGCCCCGGTGCACCGGCTCCTGCCTTCTCCCCGAGGCCCAACCCGCACCCTATCGCTCCCCCCCCGGGGATCGCCGCAACATTTCTCCGCTGTCCCCCAAGGGATGGGGTCGCACCTGAGGGGAACCTGAGCGCTCTTGTCCCCAGTGGGAGGAGATCCCACATCCCACCCTGCTGACCCCAAGAGAACGGGATCCCACCCCAAATGCCCCAAAAGAAGGGGATCTCACCCTACTGACCCCCTACAGGAGATCCCACCCTACTGAACCCCCAAAAAAGGGGATCCCACCCCATTGACCCCGCATAGAAGATCCCACCCTGAACCCCACCTACTGAACCCCCCAAAAAAGGGGATCCCACCCCACTGAGCCCCAAAAAAGGGGATCCCACCCCATTGACCCCCCCTTTCCCCCACGGCGCTGAGGAATGCACAGGGCCCAGGCCGAAGGGAGAGCCAGGGAGTCTTCAACAGTTTATTAGAAAGAATGCAGACATTAAAAAAATCCCAGCTGCTCTGAACATAAATTGAGGTTTTTCAGCCCGGTTCCACGGTTCTGTCACTTGCTGCCAAACCCACAGTGCAAATACGATTTTGGTCTAAAATGTACAGATTGACAAGCAACAATGTACAGCCAACTCGCACCCCGGGCGAGGAGGAGGAGGAGGAGGAGGAGGAGGAAGAGGTGGAAAAGGTTTGGGGGTCACACCACGGGACCAGGGGCAGCCTCCGCTCGGGGGCTCCAACACCAAAAACCAGAAGAATTTGGAAATTTTTTTTCTTTTTAAACTGAACTTTTTTAAAGTGGGAACAGGAAGGGATGTGCCTCGCCCTGCTGGATTTTATTTTATTTTTTTTTTTTTTTTTAGGGGGGAGCCAATGATAAAGAGTTGGTTTTGTTTTGGGTTTTTGTTCCCGGTATAAATGGACAAAAAAAGGGAGAAAAAAAAAAAAACCAAAAAGCTCATTTAAACCTCTCAGTGTTAATTCAGGGTTCTCCCATTGTAATTGGAGGCAAGGAGGCTCTGTAAACTTTATTGCAACTCTTCTCAATGGATTGCCTACACCTCAATTGGGTTGGTTTGGTGGTTTTTTTATCTCTTTTTTTTTGTTTTTTTTTTTGGAAGTCTGGAAAACGGTTCATGCATAACTGTTATTGCCTCTCGTGGCTTTAAGACCGCCCCGTGCCATGGGACACACCTACCATCAGTGAAGCCATTTAAAATGGACTGAAAATGGGTTAAAGGATGCAGGATCTCCCTTTAGGGCTATCAACTCAGGAATTCTTATCTCAATTATGAAATGTTGTGATGAACTTCTTTCCCCAAAACCCTGAAGACGACGCTTTGCCTTACTCCAGATCTGGCATTTCTAGAGGGGAAAAAAAAAAAGAGAATTAATGGTTTTAGGGAAAAAAAAAAAAAAGAGAATTAATGGTTTTAGGGAAAAAAAAAAAGAGAATTAATGGTTTTAGGGAAAAAAAAAAAAAGAGAATTAATGGTTTTAGGGGAAAAAAAAAAAAGAGAATTAATGGTTTTAGGGTTGTTTTGTGGGTTTTATTTTTATTTTTTTTTTCTGCTTGGTTGGTTTTTAAAAGCTCCCAGGGCATTATTATGTCACAAGGCACACGAGCAAGACGACCTGGCCTCCAAGCAAGGAGCTCATGGGGCATTTTGGGGCCCTTCCCAAGGGCAGATTGTGCCAGAGCCACCCTGAGCACGTGCTGCTCCTAAAGCCAAAGCCTCCCTGGGACTGCAGCAGCCTGGCAAGGTCAAAGTGGTATTTGGGGCTTGTGTGGAGAGGCTTTCCCAGATTAGATTTGTCTGCCAGGGCTGGCTTTAGCTGGTGCACAGGATGAACATCTGCTGGCTCTGTCCTTCAGCAGGTGTGTGAGGGGGGGAAAACAACAAAAACAACTGAACTTACTTTCATCATCACTGTCTGGTGAGTCCTGGAAAGGAGAACAAACCAATCTTGAAGTGGAGCACACAGCTCCTCTACCACCCTCACCCCCACCAGCAAAGAAGTTCCCAAATCTGAATTTTGAGGAACTCGGTGAGCTCAGTTTGGCCTCACTGCAGACCCCACAGTGAGCCCAGCACTGCAGACAGGGGAGGGAAAGGGTCTCCCCCAGGTGCCATGCCAGGGTTTGGGGCAATTTCAGCCTTTTTTAGTGCTGAGGGGTGAGTGCAGGGCTC
Organism: Agelaius phoeniceus; assembly: GCF_020745825.1. Classification (NCBI taxonomy): domain Eukaryota; kingdom Metazoa; phylum Chordata; class Aves; order Passeriformes; family Icteridae; genus Agelaius; species Agelaius phoeniceus. Next base: position 1,398,823 of record NC_071699.1, read on the forward strand.
CTGAGGGTGCTCAGCACACCCAATGTACTCACATCGTCTGCCCCATCTACTTCTGGCAAGTCTACGTCGTCGTCTCCTCCCATGTTGTTCATCATCTGCTCACAGACACAAGAGCCACGTTTTGGGGTGAATCCAACCCCACTTTCCACCCTCAGCAATCCTAAACCAACGTCCCCACCCTTAACAGATCAGCTACCCCCATGCAGGAATGACAAAGTGCACAAAAAGCTCGGATTTATCGCCAAAACTCCAAATATTTTTCATTCCCTACCTCAGAAAAACGATCAAAATTGGACATGTCTTCATCTGAATCATCCTCCCAGTCTTTCCAGTTGTTGAAGTCCACGCTGAGCCAGTTGAGCTGCAGCAAGAGCAGGAGTTACTTAAGGACAAGGAATTATTTAAGGACAAGGAAGTGGCTGTCACCTTAGAACAGGTTAACGAGAGCTGCCGTGGGATCAGGAGCAGGAAAATGACCCAAAACTGCTCCAGAATTTGAACATGACCCAAATATTCACTAAATTAAAAGCCAGGGGAGGCAGCAGAAGCCCAGACCCACCTTTGCCCTCTCTTTTGTTAACCTTGGCCATGCCTGACCAGACTCTCCTTTTCGTAAACAACACAGGATGGATCTGTCTGTTCTTTTATGCTTTGATTCCTGAAAAAAAAAAAAACAAGACCAAATATCCATCAGTGCCATCAGGATGGCCTTCACCAGGAACTGCTGACATCCTTCCTTTATCTTCACCTCTTCCCTTATTCCTTGTCCTGGAAAATACCCCCCAGGAGAAGCTTTCCTGGATCTGACTTGGAGCTTTTATGTTTCTATATATTCCTATTTTTTAAGGAATAAAAATCTTGGGAGCAGCCTAAAAGAACAGATGGTATTTTTTTTTTTTAGGATCTCAAAACTAAGGGATGGTTTTGGGTTGGGAAATGACATTAAAAACCCCAAATTCCACCAGCCCAGGTTGCTCCAACATGGCCTTGACCAATTCCAGGCATGGAATATCTGCAATTCCCTCTGGACAAGCATCAAGAGCTCAGGAGGATACTCACATTTGGATCGATATTATTAAAAAGATCGATTTCATTTAAATGTTTAAAGTTATCACTTCCTCCAAGACAACTGCAAGAGAAAAAGAAATCGGCGTTTAGCTCCACAAAATAAATCAGTGTTTAGCCCCAAAAACACCTCACAGAGCAAATCTGCTGCTTCTTGTGCTTGAAATACTCACCTGAACGTGAGTTTGGACTTCTCAAAATTTACATTTACGTCTTTGCTGTCTTCAACACAGAACTCAACAAAGACGTAGTCCCTCCGGTCGTACCACTTTGCAGAGGCAGGCTGCCTGTGGGGGCACAAAGGCAGTGATTTTAACAAGAAATCCAACAAAAAATATCATTTCTGCACCTAAAAGCTGCATTTTGAGCTTCCTGGGTTTTTTAAAGGTGATTGAAGTTGAAAAGAGAGAGTTGGAGTAGAAAGGAATGATGGGTTTGGAATAGAGAGAGATGGAATAGAAAGGAATGATGAATTTGGAATAGAGAGAGAGAGATGGAATAAAAAGGAATTATGAATTTGGAATAAAAAGAGAGAGATGGAATAGAAAGGAATGATGAATTTGGAATAAAGAGAGAGATGGAATAGAAAGGAATGATGAATTTGGAATAAAGAGAGAGATGGAATAGAAAGGAATGATGGATTTGGAATAGAGAGAGAGAGATGGAATAGAAAGAAATGATGAGTTTGGAATAAAGGGAGAGAGATGGAATAGAAAGAAATGATGAGTTTGGAATAAAGAGAGATGGAATAAAAAGGAATTATGAATTTGGAATAAAGAGAGAGAGAGATGGAATAGAAAGGAATGATGAATTAAGAATAAAGAGAGAGAGATGGAATAAAAAGAAATGATGAATTTGGAATAGAGAGCGAGATGGAATAGAAAGGAATGAGGAATTTGGAATAAAGGGAGAGAGATGGAATAAAAAGGAATGATGAATTTGGAATAGAGAGAGAGAGATGGAATAGAAAGGAATTATGAATTTGGAATAAAGAGAGAGAGATGGAATAAAAATGAATTATGAATTTAGAATAAAGAGAAGGAATGATGAGTTTTGGAATAAAGAGAGAGCTGGAATAATAAGAATTGATGAGTTTGGAGTGTGACGCCCCCAGAAAGCTCCTGGGAGGAGCCACTGAAATCTGAGACTGAAATCAAGGTCTCAAATCAGAATTTTGATCAACTTTGAGATGAGCCACTACAGACAGAGGCAGCAGCAGCTCCAGGGGCAGCTTTCAGAGTGGCTTTTGGCAGGCAAAGAGTTAAAACCCAAAGGAAAATTTTTAAAAAAACCAACATTTTTTGGGGGTATTGATACTCTAAAGAATGGATTTGCTATGATTAAGACCTAATTGTGATTCAGGTTGGAGAATCACTGCTCCAAGCTCTTTATAATCTCTCACACTGGGACTCCCATGCACTTTGGAATTGTTTTGCCTTTGCACAACCACCTCAAAAATAAAAAAAGCCAGAGAGCTCCAGAGAATTGCTGTGGTTGGAGAGAAATTTGGAATTATTCAGAGAAATTTGGAATTATTCTCGTTTGGAGAGAAATTTGGAATTATTCTCGTTTGGAGAGAAATTTGGAATTATTCTCCCTTTGCACAACCACCTCAAAAATAAAAAAAAAAGCCAGAGAGCTCCAGAGCAACCTCTGTGTGTTTGCAGAGAAATTTGGAATTTTCAGAGAAATTTGGAATTATTCTTCCTTTGCACAACCACCTCAAAAACCAAAAAACCAAAAACAAAAAAGCCAGAGAGCTCCAGAGCAACCTGTGTGTTTGGAGAGAAATTTGGAATTATTCAGAGAAATTTGGAATTATTCTCCCTTTGCACAACCACCTCAAAAAATAAAAAAATCCAGAGAGCTCCAGAGCAACCTCTGTGTTTGGAGAGAAATTTGGAATTATTCAGAGAAATTTGGAATTATTCAGAGAAATTTGGAATTGTTCTCCCTTTGCACAACCACCTCAAAAACCAAAAAACCTAAACCAAAAAAGCCAGAGAGCTCCAGAGCAACCTCTGTGTTTGCAGAGAAATTTGGAATTATTCTCCCTTTGCACAACCACCTCAAAAACAAAAAAAGCCAGAGAGCTCCAGAGAATTGCTGTGATTGGAGAGAAATTTGGAATTATTCTCCCTTTGCACAACCACCTCAAAAAACAAAACAAACCCAAAAAAGCCAGAGAGCTCCAGAGCAACCTCTGTGTTTGGAGAGAAATTTGGAATTTTCAGAGAAATTTGGAATTATTCAGAGAAATTTGGAATTATTCAGAGAAATTTGGAATTATTCTCTCTTTGCACAACCACCTCAAAAACCAAAAAATCCAGAGAGCTCCAGAGAATTGCTGTGTTTGCAGAGAACTCACCTGCACTGCCCTGTGCTCCTTGGAGCAGGGAAAATGGCTCAGAAACCTCCTCCCCCTGCCAGCCCTGCCCAGGCAATCAGGGAATTCTGCATCCAGAGCCTGAATTCGGGAATTCTGCATTCCAGAGCCTGAATTTGGGAATTCTGCATCCCAGAGCCTGAATTCGGGAATTCTGCATCCCAGAGCCTGAATTCGGGAATTCTGCATTCATTTATTATTTAATTTATTTAATTAATTGATCCGAGTACACCGTTATTTAATTTATTTATATATTATTTAATTTAGTTATTATATTTGTTGTTTTATTATTTATTTAATTAATTTATATAGTATTTAACTTATTCAGTTACTTAATTTATTACTTAATTTATTTATTATTTTATTATTTCTATTATTTATTTATTTAATTATTTTATTTATTATTTTACTCTTATTTAACTAATTTATCCCAATATCCTATTATTTAATTCATTTAATTAATTTATACAGTATTTAAGTTATTCAATTAATTTATTACTTTATTATATTTATTATTATTTAATTTATTTAATTATTTCATTATTTTACTCTTATTTAACCAATTTATCCCAATATCCTATTATTTGATTTATTTAATTTATATAGTATTTAAGTTATTCAATTAATTTATTTATTACTTTATTTATTATATTTATTATTTTATTATTATTTATGATTTAATTATTTCATTATTTTACTCTTATTTAACTAATTTATCCCAATATCCTATTATTTAATTTATTTAATTTATATAGTATTTAAGTTATTCAATTAATTTAGTTATTACTTTATTTATTATATTTGTTATTTTATTATTATTTATTATTTAATTCATTATTTTACTCTTATTTAACTAATTTATCCCAATGTCTTATTATTTAATTAATTTAATTTATCCCAATGTCTTATGATTTAATTAATTTATATATTATTTTATTTAATGAATTTATTTATTATTTTATGATTATTTAATTAATTTATCCCATTATCCCATCTTAGTATCTTCTTTAATTTATTATTTTATTTATTTTATTATTATTTTATTTATTTAATTAATTTATCCCAATATCCTATTATTTAATATATTTAATTAATTTCTATGCTATTTAATTTAATTCATTTCTATATTATTTAATTAATTTCTCTATTATTTCATTTATTTAATTAATTTCTCTATTATTTATTTAATTTATTTCTCTATTATTTAATTTCTTTAATTTATTTCTCTATTATTTATTTAATTAATCTCTCTATTATTTCATTTCTTTAATGGATTTTGAATTCAGCCTCCAGCTCCAGCTCTTCCAGGGTGGTGAAAACCTCCCAGCAGCATTTCAGGCAATGTTCAATGTTCATTATCCCCTCATTCAGGTGAAGTGCAGCAGCAGAGCAGCAATTTTCTCACCGTGGTATTTTTAAACCCTTCTTGGACACTGATTTTCCTCTTTTGAACGAGGAATTAAAGACTCTCAAGAGGGACAGGAGGATGAGAAATGCCCTGCTCTGTTCCTTTAGTGCTGGGAGACAAAAAAGCCCTGCAGGGACGCTTGGAGTGGTGCTGCAGCTCTGCCAGTGACAGCAATCCCAGTGTCCCTGCCTGGGTGACACAGGGCAAGGGTGGTGGCAACAGCTCCCAGCTCTCAGTGTCAATGGAGACATCTCCAGCCTTCCCTGGGAGGAGATTTCATCCCAGCTGGGAGCTCAGCAGCTCCTCCAGATTGGGGATTTGAGGCACCAAGAGAACTCAGAGTGCTTCCAGAAATTCCCACTCAGCTCACACATCTGAGCTGCAGAGGGATCCCAGGTAAGACTCTGCCATAATTCACATTTCTGAAGCTAAACCTGCCCTGCTTTCCTGGGAATTTACCCCCAGAGTGCTCAGAACCTGGGACCTCAGCAGCTCCACCAGGATTGGGGATTTGAGGCACCAAGAGAACTCAGAGTGGTTCCAGAAATTCCCACTCAGCTCACACATCAGAGCTGCAGAGGGATCCCAGGTAAGACTCTGCCATAATTCACATTTCTGAACCTACATCTGTGCTGCTTTCCTGGGAATTCACCCTGAGAGTGCTCAGAACGTGGGACCTCAGCAGCTCCACCAGGACTGGGGATCTGAGGCACCAAGAGAACTCAAGAGTGGTTCCAGAAATCCCACTCAGCTCACACATCAGAGCTGCAGAGGGATCCCAGATAAGACTCGTCCATAATTCACATTTCTGAACCTGTATCTGTGCTGCTTTCCTGGGAATTCACCCCAACACATGTGGTGGCCTCAGCAGCTCCACCAGGATCGGGGATTTGAGGCACCAAGAGAACTCAAGAGTCGTTCCAGAAACCTCACTCAGCTCACAGGTCCAAGCTGCAGAGGGATCCCAGACAAGGCTGACTCAGCCATAATTCACATTTCTGAACCTAAACCTGCCCTGCTTTCCTGGGAATTCACCCCAAGACACGTGGTGGCCTCAGCAGCTCCACCAGGATTGGGGATTTGAGGCAAAACTCACAGCAATCCCAGAAATCTGAGCTGCACAGCAGAGAGATCCCAGTTAAGTTTTACCCGGCCATAATTCACATTTCTGAACCTGTATCTGTGCTGTTTTCCTGGGAATTCACCCTGAGAGTGCTCAGAACCTGGGACCTCAGCAGCTCCTCCAGGATCAGGGATTTGAGGAATCAAGAGAACTCAGAGTGGTTCCAGAAATTCCCACTCAACTCACAGGTCCAAGCTGCAGAGGGATCCTAGACAAGGCTGACTCTGCCACAATTCACATTTCTGAACCTAAACCTGCCCTGCTTTCCTGGGAATTCACCCCAAGACACTTGGTGACCTCAGCAGCTCCACCAGGATCAGGGATTTGAGGCACCAAGAGAACTCAAGAATGGTTCCAGAAATTCCCACTCAGCTCACAGGTCCAAGATGGACAGCAGCAAGATCCCTGATGAGTTTTATTCAGCCATAATTCACATTTTTTGAACCTGTATCTGTGCTGCTTTCCTGGGAATTCACCCCAACACACGTGGTGGCCTCAGCAGCTCCACCAGGACTGGGGATTTGAGGCAAAACTCACAGCAATCCCAGAAATCCCACAGCTGAGCTGCACAGCAGAGAGATCCCAGATAAGTTTTACCCGGCCATAATTCACATTTCTGAACCTAAACCTGCCCTGTTTTCCTCGGAATTTACCCCCAGAGTGCTCAGAACCCATGACCTCAGCAGCTCCACCAGGATCGGGGATCTGAGGCACCAACAGAACTCAAGAATGGTTCCAGAAATTCCCACTCAGCTCACAGGTCCAAGATGGACAGCAGCAAGATCCCTGATGAGTTTTATTCAGCCATAATTCACATTTCTGAACCTGTATCTGTGCTGCTTTCCTGGGAATTCACCCCAACACACGTGGTAGCCTCAGCAGCTCCACCAGGATTGGGGATTTGAGGCACCAAGAGAACTCAGAGTGGTTCCAGAAATTCTCACTCAGCTCAAGGCTACACACACAGCTCCAAGCTGGACAGCAGAGAGATCCCAGATAAGTCTGACTCTGCCATAATTCTGGTTCCAGATTTCTGGAACCTAATTTTCCTAATTCCAAGTTTCTGAACCTAAACCTGCCCCATTTTCCTGGGAATTCACCCTGAGAGTGCTCAGAACCTGTGACCTCCCAGAAACCCCACTCGGCTCACAGGTCCAAGCTGGACAGCAGCGAGATCCCAGGTGAGTTTGACTCAGCCATAATTCACATTTGTGAACCTAAACCTGCCCTGCTTTCCTGGGAATTCACCCTGAGAGTGCTCAGAACCCGTGGCCTCAGCAGCTCCACCAGGACTGGGGATTTGAGGCACCAAGAGAACTCAGAGCAATCCCAGAAATTCCCACTCAGTTCCACACACATCTAAACTGCAGAGCAGTGAGATCCCAGATAAGTCTGACTCTGCCATAATTGTAGTTCCATGTTCCTGGAATTTAATTTTCCTAATTCCAAGTTTCTGAACCTAAACCTGCCCTGCTTTCCTCAGGGAATTCACCCTGAGAGTCCTCAGAATCTGTGACCTCCCAGAAATCCCACTCAGCTCAAGGCTACACACACAAACCTCTGAGCTGGACAGCAGAGAGATCCCAGGTGAGTTTGACTCTGCCATAATTCACATTTGTGAACCTAAACCTGCCCTGCTTTCCTGGGAATTCACCCCAAGACCCATGACCTCAGCAGCTCCATCAGGATTGGGGATTTGAGGCACCAACAGAACTCAGAGCACTCCCAAAATTCCCACTCAGTTCCACACACATCTAAACTGCAGAGCAGTGAGATCCCAGATAAGTCTGACTCTGCCATAATTGTAGTTCCATGTTTCTGGAATTTAATTTTCCTAATTCCAAGTTTCTGAACCTAAACCTGCCCTGCTTTCCTGGGAATTCACCCTGAGAGTGCTCAGAACCTGTGACCTCAGCAGCTCCACCAGGATCAGGGATTTGAGGCACCAACAGAACTCACAGCACTCCCAGAAATTCCCACTCAGTTCCACACACATCTAAACTGCAGAGCAGTGAGATCCCAGACAAGTCTGACTCTGCCATAATTCAGGTTCCAGGTTTCTGGAATTTAATTTTCCTAATTCCAAGTTTCTGAACCTAAACCTGCCCTGTTTTCCTGGGAATTCACCCTGAGAGTGCTCAGAACCTGGGACCTCAGCAGCTCCACCAGGACCACGGATTTGAGGCACCAACAGAACTCAAGAGAGCTCCCAGAAATTCCCACTCAGCTCACACATCCAAGCTCCAGAGCAGTGAGATCCCAGATAAGTCTGGCTCTGCCATAATTGTAGTTCCATGTTTCTGGAATTTAATTTTCCTAATTCCAAGTTTCTGAACCCAAACCTGCCCTGCTTTCCCAGGAATTCACCCCGAGAGCACTGGGAACGTGCTGCAGCTGCCTCTCCTCCTTTTATCTCCTTTTCCAATCTCATCCTCCCAAGGATGGGAGGAGGTTGAAAACCTCCCTGGGAGCTTCAGTCAGGACTCACCAGTTACAACCAGTAAGGCAGGACCTGCTGGAGAGCTCCTTTTTCACATGTCCTGCCCACACGGAGATTCCCAGGAGAGAAGGAGCTCCCAGTGCTCCCAGTGCAAAATCTCCTTTCCAAACCCTGACCCATCACCTTTTACAGCTCCATCCTGCTCATCCAAACCCCGAGGGAGCTCAGCTTGCTGTGCTTATCCAGCACCCATCCGTGGGATTTGGAAAAGAGAAGGGAATTTGAATGTTTCAAAAGGGAATTTAGAATTTAGAGGATTTCTCTGTCCCATCCACCTGGGATTTTGGGGGGATTTCCTGAGCAGCCACAGCCGTCCCTGCAGCTCCTCTGGCTCCTCCAGTCCCCACACTCTGATGGGGAATTGTTATTCCAGCATTGTGGGACAGGTTCTAGAAGGTTCCCAGCTATGTGGAGGCTCAGCTTCACCACAGAGCCCTCAAGGCTCTGTTGGATATCCCTGGATAAATCCTGGTTTCTGGCACCAGTAGAAATCTCCAATCTCCCCATCCGTGGCACTGAGGAAGTTCCCAAATCTCTTTTCATGTTTTCTGTCCCTGTCCTGTCCCATCCTTTGTCTCCTGACAGCTCCTAGAGCTCGAGGACACTGCAAAAAAAAATCAGGCCCTCAACAAGATTTTTCCCCTCCTAGACAGCAAGAAAACCTGTTTTACAAAACGACTTTTCCTTTAATTTTTACACCATGAAAATGTGGTTTTTTCCTCATTAAAAAAAGCCTTATTTTAGATTTTAGACCATTCTGAGCAGATGCAGCAGCGCTGCAGTTTCAGGATGATGAAATCTACAGAAATTACACGAAAAAAACTCCAATTTGATCACAGTTCTCTCACTTTCACTCACATTAAGATGAAGCACCTCCACCGCTCAGGGGTTTCAGAAAAAAAAGTAAAAGCCTGGCTGGGAAAAAGGCACCAAAAACCCATCAATTAATCCTCATTTCAAATTCCTGACAAAAACAAAACCTCAGGAGGTGCTGCTGCCTCCAATTCTTCCAGCCAGGCACGTGGAGGTCACAGAATCATGGAATGGTTTGGGTTGGAAGGGACCTTGAAGCTCATTCGTGTGCAGGGACACCTCCAGGGACGGGGCACACTCTGGAAAATCCATCCCAGTGCCTCACCACACTCAGAGGGAGGAATTTTCTCATTTTTTACCCCCAAAATCTGGTTTGAAACCCTTGTCCTGCCACTGGAGATGTGGAAATGCTGCCTGCAACTCTTCTTTTCCCCCAGCCAATTTTTCCTCTTGGACACACAAAACTCTGCTTGTTCTTCAAGGAACACTCACATCCACCAGAGCTTTGCTTTTGGGTGGCCCCCAAATGAAATTCCCTGGAGAATTCTAAATAAAAAAGGTGAAATTAGGGAGCGCGGGATCCCGCTCGGGATGCACGTGGAGACGAATCCAGCGGCTCACCTGCAGCACCGCGCCCGCCCCGGGGCTTTCCGTGCTTTTCCACCCCTTCCTGAGGGTTTTTTTTCCTCATTTCTCCGTTTTTCACGGAATTCTGGAATGGTTTGGGCTGGAAAAAAACCTTCAAGCCCATCCCGTTCCAAGCCCTGGCCTTGGACGCTTTCAGGGCCAGCGCAAAAGGCAGGGAGGGATTTTAGGGTGAAAATCCCAAGTTTACAAACAGATTCTCTCGCCTGCACGCTCTGGATTGTTCCACGCGTTACTTACCGGGAGTTTTCTGCTCTTTCGGTGGGCACCGACCCGCCGAGAAACGCGCAGCACCCCCCGAACACCCCATTAAAACCCACAGCGGGAGATCCCGCCCGCATCCCGGTCCACCGGGGCCCACACGGGGGCCTCACCCGGTAACCGAGCCCACACGGTAACCGGGACAAAAAAGCCCTCAGGGCCCAAGGTCAGCCCGCGCTCGGCGGCGCCGGGGCGGCTCCCGCGGTAGCGCCGGGGCCTGGCGGGGCCTTCCCGCGCCGCTCCCATCCCCGGGCCTCACATGGCGGATGGCGACGGCTCCGGCGGGCGCTCCTGAGGGGTGCGGAAGGCTCCGGGCGGTGTCGCGGGTTGTGCTTGGGCAGTACCGGGAAGGTACCGGGAGGGTTCCGGAGGGGGGGGGGGGGGGTTCCGGTGAGAGGCTCCGGTGGCGGCTCCGGGCGGGCTCGGGGGCTCTGGCGCGGCCTCGCTCCCACAATGCCCCGCGCAGCGCTCGGCCCGTGGTGACGCAGCAAAATCCCCGCGCGCGCCGCCGCCGCCGCCTCCTCCTCCTCTTCCTCCCTCCCTCACTCCCCTCCCGCCGCCGCCGACCGCGCGTGCGCGGCCCCGCGCGCGCCCCCGCCCCCCCGCGCGCGCCCCCGCCCCGCTGCCCTTCCAGCAGCTTCTGGGCGCGCATGCGCAGTGAGGCGCGGCGACAAGGGGAGAGGGAAGGGAGCTCCGGGACTCCCCCACACCCATTGGGACCCATTGGGACTCCCGGGACCGACCCTGTTGTCCCATCTGGGAGTTTTGGGGTGGAAATTCCCCTCAGAGCCTCCTCCTCTCCGGGCAGTTCCACAGCCTGACCACCTTTCATTCCTCCTCATGTCCACCCTGAACCTCTCCTGGAGAAACTTGGGGCCGTTTCCTCTTGCTCTGGTGTCCCCTGGGAGCAGATTTTGATCCCACCCGGCTCCACTCTCCCGTCAGGGAGTCGTAGGGTGGAAATTCCCCCCTGAGCCTCCTTTTCTCCAGGCAGCTCCAAAGCCTGACCACCTTTTATTCCTCCTGAAATTCCACTCTGACCCTGTCCTGGAGGAATTTGGGGCTCCAGCAGTGCCACAATATATAATACATAAAATAATAAATCAGCCTTCTGAAACATGGGAGTCAAGATTCTCATCTCTTCCCTCGACCCCTGTGACCACAACCTCAGCCCTGATCCTCATCCCCGCCTGCTGCAGGGCCGTGAGGAGCCGCCCTGAAGGGAACCCTGAGGGGATGAAGGGGTGACCCTGCAGCTGGGCCGGTGTCCAGCCAGGCTGTGGGACAGGAAGGAAAGGAGGGAACGGGCAGGTGCTGTTCCAGGATGGGCTATCAGCACCAGGATCTTCCCGGGAGGAAGGCTCCACCCTGAGGCCACAAATCCTAGGGAAAGGCAGGCAGCAAAGCACCACAGAGCAGTGATTTCACCAACAATAAGCCACAACTTTATTAACCGATAGAAATAGTACAAATTTTAAATTTAGTCGTATTTTACTCTTCTCTGAAACACCAAAAAAGGCTCCTCCCTCCGGCGGCTACATCGTCAGTTCCTGTGGGGAGAAAGGGAGTCAGGAGGCAGCTCAGAGGCAGCAGCTCCCCTCAGGGACCCCCCCCAAAAGCTGCTGCCCCCCGGGGCTCACCATTATCGCGTTTACGATGTCGTTACTGTTGTTCTTGAGGGCTCGCACGGCCTTCGCCCGCGACACGTTGGCCTGCGACATCACCAGCTCGATGTCTTTCACCTCCACGCCGGTTTCATCAACCTGAAAGAGAAACAGAGCCCGGGATTGGTGCCATTCCAGGCTTGGGGTTGGATTGGGAGCCAGGAGGTCAGGCCTGCACTGTCAACACCCCCAGGGCAGGGACCTGGTGCTCTCCCTTTGATGAAGGAGAGGAATTTGTGGATTAACCCCACAGAGAGGCTGGGGAAGGCCTCACCTCCTCTTCCTCGCTCTCCTCCTGCACCGTGGGGGTCTGTGTGTTTTCCTGGATGTTGGAAACGGGTTCTCCTTGCACTTTGAACTTTTCAGCAGCTGCCAGCTGAGCCTGCTGGGACAGGTCTTCGATCTGCAGGAGGGAAGAGAAGAAAAGGAGCGAGTGCTGCCAGTCCTGGGCAGTGCCAGCACATTCCCTGGCAGGAGCCACGCAGTGCACAGGTGACAGGAAGGAGAAGCCAGCCCTGCTGGCAGCAGGGTGGGCTCACCTTGGCCTCTCCAAAGACAATGTAGGTGTCTGACGCCGGGCTCTTGTACACGTCTGGCTTTGTGATGACAAACAGGATGTTCTTGGATTTCCGGATGGTGACTCTGGTCACTCCTGTCACCTGGCGAAGGCCCAGCTTGGACATTGCCTGAAAAACACCAGGGAAAGGTCACTGAGGGAAGAAGAGCTCTGGAGCCAGCCCAGATGTGCCCAATCCTCTCTCCAAACTCCAGATCCAACGTTTGCTGCATGGATACACATGGAAATGTGCATTTACTGCCACGGAGCAGCTGCAGGAACACTCCAGTCCAGGACTGCTGAGGTCCCCAGTGTCCCTCTGAGCCCTGGGACAGATGAAGCAGCCTCACCTTGCGAGCTTTCTTCTCACTCCGGCTCTGTTTTGCTTTGCTGACGGGTTCTTCGTCTATTTCGGCTGCTGCCGCAAGCTGCAGGGAGGGAAAAGCATCAGTGACGGTGCTGGGGTGACACGGCAGGGACTCTGATCCACCCTGGATGGCCTCTGCCACCTGCCCTACCTGTGCCTGCTGCGTCGTGGCCTGCGTGGAGTCCTGCTCTTCGAGCTCTGGTACGGATTCATCGCTGTCAGACTCTGTGCCAGACCCTGCAGAGACACACAGCCCAACTCAGCAAGGCCCAAGCACACTGGTTTGCCACCAGTCAGCCCAGTTAGGGGGTGGACAGAGCATTCCCTGCACTCTGAATGCCACCAGCAGGGTGGCACCGCTGGGTTCTCAGCCTTGCCATGGTGGGAGCAGCCCCAAAGGTGCCCAGAGGCTCTGCAATGGATCCTGAGGGAGCTCCAGCCTGGGGCACCAGCTCGAGGAGGAGGAGGTGGCAGTTCAGTGTGACAGGGCCTCTCTTGATCCCCTCAAAGCCAGAGCCCGAGGAGGAGGAGGTGGCAGTTCAGTGTGACAGGGCCTCTCTTGAGTCCCCTCAAAGCCAGAGCTGGCACAGGGCACCAAGACCCCACTCAAAGAGCCACCAGGGTGCTGCACATCTGTGGCTTCACACCAGGGGTGATCTGGGATAACCCCAAACCCCCCTCAGGGGACCTGAGATTATCCAGGATGATCTGGGATAACCCCAAACCCCTATGAGGGGACCTGAGGGCCACCAGGATAATATGGGATAACCCCAAACGCCCCTCACAGGACCTGAGGGCCACCAGGATGATCTGGGATAACCCAAAACCCCCATCAGGGACCTGAGAGCCACGAGGATAACCCCAAACCCTCCTCAGGGGACCTGAGGGCCACCAGGATAATCTGGATAACCCCAAACCCCCCTCAGGGAACCTGAGGGCCACCAGGATGATCTGGGATAACCCCAAACCCCCCTCAGGGGACCCGAGGGCCACCAGGATAACCCCAAACCCCTCTCAGGGGACCTGAGGGCCACCAGCTGCAGTTGTGACCCACGGCACTGACCACACCAGTTACTGCAGCAGAGCTGGGTGTCCCCAACCTCGGAGGTCACCTGGAGGTGCTGACCCCGATGCTCCCGTGCAGCCATTACCTGGATTCGGCCCTCATGGCACACAGGAGCCTTGGCAAACCTCTCTGCAGGTGTCAAGGTGTGCCAACACTTCAGGCACAGCGTGGGGACATCCCAGTTTGCCACCACGAGGCCACACCACACACGCAGCAGTGCCAGGCACGTGGGCATCTCCTCAGTGTGAAGCCAGCTCATCTCATCATCTCATCTCATTTTTGCAGTGCCCATGCCACAAACCAACCACAAACCACAAACCACAACCGCCAGGCCGTGCTCCGTGCCCGAGGACACGCGTTAGTGACCGCTGGCACCGTGCTCACCCCTTGTCCCCACCCCTTGGCACACGCCGGGCACACGCCGTTAGTACCCCGTGGGCATCCAGTGACACTCCATGCACAAAAACCAAAAATACCCTTGTCATTCTTGAGGATGGGCTGCGGTGCCAGCACCCCCGTGGCAGGGGACAGCTCCAGCAGCACGGGTGGCTCGGGTGGGAGCAGAGGTGGCAGCTCCTCGTCATCGTCACCGGGCGCGGGTTTCGGGGGGGGCTTGGCCACCTTGTTATTGGGGAGGGGCTGCTGCTTCTTGGCGGGGCTTGGGGGCTTTGGAGGGGCACCAGAAGCTGGGGCAGGAGGTGGGGGTGTGGCTGCTGGAGTTGGGGTGGCCTTGGCAGGGCTTTTTGGGGGTGCCTTGGCCTCTGCGGGGCTTTTTGGGGGTGCCTTGGCCTCAGCGGGGCTTTTTGGGGATGCTTTGGCTGCAGCGGGGGTGGTTGGAGGGGGAGTGGCTTTTACAGGGCTTTTTGGGGGTGCCTTGGCCTCAGTGGGGCTCTTTTGGGGTGCCTTGGCCTCAGCGGGGTTTTTTTGGGGTGCCTTGGCCTCTGCGGGGCTTTTTGGGGGTGCCTTGGCCTCAGCAGGGCCTTTTGGGGGTGCCTTGGCCTCAGCAGGGCCTTTTGGGGGTGCCTTGGCCTCAGTGGGACCTTTTGGGGGTGCCTTGGCCTCAGCAGGGCCTTTTGGAGGTGCCTTGGCCTCAACAGGGCTTTTTTGGGGTGCCTTGGCCTCTGCGGGGCTTTTTGGGGGTGCCTTGGCCTCCGCAGGGCTCTTTGGGGGTGCCTTGGCCTCAGTAGGGGTGGCTGGAGCTGGGGTAGCTTTGACAGGGCTTTTTGGGGGTGCCTTGGCCTCACTGGGGGTGGTTGGAGCTGGGGTGGCCTTGGCAGGGCTTTTTGGGGGTGTTTTGGCCTCAGCAGGGCTTTTTGGGGGTGCCTTGGCCTCAGCAGGGCTCTTTGGAGATCCTTTGGCTGCAGCAGGGGCAGCTGGAGCTGGGGTGGCCTTGGCAGGGCTTTTTGGGGATGCCTTGGCCTCATTGGGGCTTTTTTGGGGTGCCTTCTCTTCAGGAGAGGCTGCTGGAGCTGGGGTGGCTTTCACAGGGCTCTTTGGGGGTGTTTTGGCCTCAGGAGAGGCTGGTGGAGCTGGGGTGGCTTTCACAGGGCTCTTTGGGGGTGCCTTGTCCTCAGCAGGGCTCTTTGGGGGTGCCTTGTCCTCAGCAGGGGTGCCTGGAGCTGGGGTGGCCTTGCCAGGGCTCTTTGGGGGTGTTTTGGCCTCAGCAGGAGCAGCTGAAGGTGCTGGAGCCACAGGAGAGGATGGGGCAGTGACAGGGCTGCCCTTGGGAGGTTTTTTGGCTGCTCCAGGGGAAGCTGGAGCTGGGGTGGCCTTGGCAGGGCTTTTTGGGGGTGCCTTGGCCTCAGTGGGGCTTTTTGGGGGTGCCTTATCCTCAGGAGAGGCTGCTGGAGCTGGGGTGGTTTTCACAGGGCTTTTTGGGGCTGCCTTGGCCTCAGTGGGGCTTTTTGGGGGTGCCTTATCCTCAGGAGAGGCTGCTGGAGGTGAGGTGGCTTTGGCAGGGCTCTTTGGGGGTGCCTTGTCCTCAGTGGGGGTGGCTGGAGCAGGGGTGGCCTTGCCAGGGCTTTTTGGGGGTGCCTTGGCCTCAGTGGGGCTTTTTGGGGGTGCCTTCTCTTCAGGAGAGGCTGCTGGAGGTGAGGTGGCTTTGGCAGGGCTTTTTGGGGGTGCCTTGGCCTCATTGGGGCTTTTTGGGGGTGCCTTCTCTTCAGGAGAGGCTGGTGGAGCTGGGGTGGTTTTCACAGGGCTCTTTGGGGGTGCTTTATCCTCAGTGGGGGTGGCTTTGGCAGGGCTCTTTGGGGGTGCCTTGTCCTCACTGGGGGTGGCTTTGGCAGGGCTCTTTGGGGGTGTTTTGGCTGCTGGAGCTGGTGGAGCTGCAGGAGCTGGGCTGGCAGGGGATGGGGTGGAAGGAGCAGGACTCTTGGGAGCAGTTTTGGCTGCAGGTGGGGTGGCTGGAGCTGGGCTGGGAGGAGTTGGAGCAGCAGCTGAGGCAGCAACAGAGCCCTTGGCAGCGTCTTTGGCTGAGGGAGGGGCAGCTGGAGAGGATGGAGATGCCATGGGGGCTGTGACAGGGACAGAGGTGGCAGCTGGGGCAGTGACTGGGCTCCCAGGAGCTGGTTTAGCCACAGGAGGGGTGGCTGGAGCCACCAGGGATGGTGTGACAGGGACAGAGGTGGCAGCTGGGGCAGTGTTTGGGCTCCCAGGAGCTGGTTTAGCCACAGGAGGGGTGGCTGGAGCCACCAGGGATGGTGTGACAGGGACAGAGGTGGCAGCTGGGGCAGTGTTTGGGCTCCCAGGAGCTGGTTTAGCCCCAGGAGGGGTGACTGGAGCTGCCATGGGGGCTGTGACAGGGGCACAGCTGGCAGAGGGGACAGCAGGAGCTGCTGCTGGGAGCCCTGGGACAGAGATGGCAGCTCCCAGTGCAGGTGGGGACAGGGCAGGAGCCACTGGAGCTGCTCGAGGGGCTGGGGGTCCCACGGGAGAGGCCTTGGCAGCAGAAGGAGCAACTGGGAGCAGTGGTGGGACTGGGGAACCAGGGGTTGACCCAGCTGGCAGCAGAGGGATAGGAGGTGACAAAGGAGCTTTGGGGGCAGCCAGGAAGACGGGGGGAGAGATGGCACCGACCAGGGCTGGAGCTGGGGCTCGGGGAGAGGCTGGAGCAGCAGGGGACACAGGGACTGTGGGATGTGGGGGTGATTCTGGACTCTGGGGGGACACTGGCAGCAAACTGGGGGGCACTGCTGGGGGAGATGCCAGGAGGGGACGGGATGGGGGAGGCAGGAGAGCGGCTGCTCCAGAGGGAGGGAAAGGAGCTGGGGCTGCTCCAGAGGGAGGGAAAGGAGCTGGGGCTGCTCCAGAGGGAGGGAAAGGAGCTGGGGCTGCTCCAGAGGGAGGGAAAGGAGCTGGGGCTGCTCCAGAGGGAGGGAAAGGAGCTGGGGCTGCTCCAGAGGGAGGAAGAGGAGCTGGGGCTCCTCCAGAGGGAAGAAGAGGGGTTTGGGCTGCTCCAGAGGGAGGGAAAGGAGCTGGGGCTGCTCCAGAGGGAGGGAAAGGAGCTGGGGCTGCTCCAGAGGCTGCAGTGGGAGAAGATTTCATGGCAGAGCTGAGAGCAGCTGGGAGAGAAGTGGGGCTCACTGTGGGCACAAGAGGGGCCACTGTCACTGCAGCAGAAGCAGCAGCCAGGCCAGGTGACACTGGAGCTGGGAACCCTGGGGACACTGGGGACACTGGGGCAGGCCCTGGAGATCCTGGGGCTGCAAAAGCCACGGGGCCCTGAGGAGCTGGAGGAGGGGCAGGGGTGGCTGAGGCCAGCAGAGCTGGGGCAGGGGCCTGGGGGGGCACAGAGAACACGGGGATGGCTGCAGCTGGGACCACGGGAGGGGACACAGGGCCTGGGGCAGGGCTGGGCAGCTGTGCCTGGGCAGATGGAGATGGAGTCAGAGGTGGGGAATGAGCAGCATGGAGAGCAGCTAAAGGAGAGAAAGAGAGTGAGCCATGAGAGGAGGAGGAGAAACAGGAGGGGGGAATGCAGCCAGGCCTGGCATTCCTCTGGCTTCTGGCCCAGCAGGCACTGCCAGGGGCAGAACGGGGCAGGACGTTCATCCCCTTCTAGAACACAGATTTTCCTGAGAGCCCTGGATGGCAGCAGGCACTCCCTGAACAGCCAGGAAGCTCCAGCAATGCAGGGATCCAGCTCTGCCCTCCTGCCAAAGGGGCTGTCACAACCCCTGTGCAGCCCCAGAATCTGTCAGGACACCCAGGGCTGCTCACCAGCCTGGGGTCACCCCTTGGGCTGCAGGGGGAATATAAAGATCTACCCAAGAAGAGGAAGGGAAAGTCAAATATAACCCCAAAAAATAAATCTAGAAATAAATAAAATATTAAAAAAATATAATATAATTCCACTGACATGTGGAATTACTCTTGGAGTGCTCTGGGAGCCCCCTCCTTCCAACCAGGGAGGGCACAATTACAGTGCCCCTTGGGGTGCAGGGGGAATAAAGATCCACCCAAGAAGAGGAAGGGAAAGTCAAATATAACCCCAAAAAATAAATATATAAATAAATAAAATATTAAAAAAATATAATATAATTCCACTGACATGTGGAATTACTCCTGGAGTGCTCTGGGAGACCCCTCCCTCCAAGAAGACCCTCCCCTCCATAAAGACCCACCCAAGAAGAAGGAGGAAAAGTCAAATATAACCCAAAAATTAAATCTATAAATAAATAAAATATTTTAAAATATAATATAATTCTACTGACATGTGGAGTTACTCCTGGAGTGCTCTGGGAGACCCCTCCTTCAAACCAGGTAGGGCACAATGACATGGGGGTGGTGGGGCCAGGCCCCCCAGTGCCCCCCAATTCCCTGGAAGCTGTCAGGGTTAATGGAATGCAGCCCCCAGAATGGCCCAGGCTGGTTCAAGTGGCACACCAGGGGTTACAGGAGTACCTGGAGCAATGAAATTCCCAATGCCAAGCAGCAATCAAGGGGCACTGTTTAGGGAAAGGGCCATGGAGGACTCAGCTTCCAGCCTCTGAGCCAGAGCTGAGCCTGGAGAGAGCCCTGACATTCCTGACAAAATTCCCAATGAAATTCCCAATGCCAAGCAGCAATCAAGGGGCACTGTTTAGGGAAAAGGCCATGGAGGACTCAGCTTCCAGCTCCTGAGCCAGAGCTGAGAGCCTGGAGAGACATTCCCAACAAAATTCCCAGCTATCAAAGGGCACCATTTAGTGAAGAGGCTTCAGCTTCCAGCTCCTGAGCCAGAGCTGAGCCCTGACATTCCCAGTGAAATTCCCAACAAAATTCCCAACAAAATTCCCAATGCCACCAGCAATCAAAGGGCACTGTTTAGGGACTGTTTAGGGACTGTTTAGGGAAGAGGCCGTGCCAGGGCTGAGCCTGGAGAGAGCCCTGGTATTCCCAATTAAATTCCCAATTAAATTCCCAATGCCAACCAGCAATCAAAGGGCACCATTTAGTGAAGAGGCGATGCCAGGGCTGATCTTTGAGCTCCTGAGAGCCTGGAGAGAGCCCTGACATTCCCAATGAAATTCCCAACGAAATTCCCAATGCTAAGCAGCAATCAAGGGGCACCATTTAGTAAAAGGGCCATGAGGGGATTCAGCCTCCAGCTCCTGAGAGCCTGGACAGCCCTGACATTCCCAACACCATTCCCAGCAGCCAGAGGAGATCCAAGGGAGGGCAGAGCCCAGCAGAGCCGGGCAGGGCAGGGCAGGGCAGGGCTGGTCCAACCAGCAGAACCAGCCCGGGCACGGCACCGCCCTTGGGAGCTGCAGAGCCGCCCTCAGGAGCCAGCCCCATGCCATGGATCCTGTCCCTGTCCCACCCTGGCCATGGATCCTGTCCCTGTCCCACCCTGGGACCAGCCCTGTGCCATGGATCCTGTCCCTGTCCCACCCTGAGAGCAGCCCTGTGCCATGGATCCTGTCCCTGTCCCACCCTGGGACCAACCCAGAACCATGGATCCCGTCCCTGTCCCACCTTGGGACCAGCCCTGTGCCATGGATCCTGTCCCTGTCCCACCCTGGGCTCAGCCCTGTGCCATGGATCCTGTCCCTGTCCCACCCTGGGCTCAGCCCCGTGCCATGGATCCTGTCCCTGCCAGGTGCTGTGTCCCTGTCCCACCCTGGGATCAGTGTCACAGTCGTATCCTGGTCTCTCTGCCACCCAGGGCAGTGACAGAGCCCAGAGCCAGCTCCATTCCATGGATCCTGTCCCTGCCAGGTGCTGTGTCCCTGTCCCTTTTGTCCTGTCCCTGCCAGGTGCTGTGTCCCTGTCCCCTTTTGTCCTGTCCCTGCCAGGTGCTGTGTCCCTGTCCCTTATGTACTTTTCTCTACACAAAAACCATTAAATGTTTCTGGTCACCCGTGTGCTGGGATGTGCTAAGGAGGGTGGGGGTCCCCTTGCTCTGGGGAGGAGCTGGGGGAGGGGGTTCCCTGCCTGGACCCTTTCCTGACCCCATAACCCTGCCTGGACCCTTTCCTGACCCCATAACCCTGCCTGGATCCTTTCCTGACCCCATAACCCTGCCTGGATCCTTTCCTGACCCCATAACCCTGCCTGGACCCCCCAAACCTGCTCTGACCCCATAACCCTGCCTGGACCCTTTCCTGACCCCATAACCCTACCTGGACCCCCCAAACCTGCTCTGACCCCCCTAAAATGCTGGATCCTGTCCCTGCCAGGTGCTGTGTCCCTGTCCCACCCTGGGATCAGTGTCACATGCAGGGAATGCCATCTCTGTCCCTACCCCAGGAATGGGGTCTTGAAAGGTGCTGCTAATGCCCCATTTTACCCCCATTTTACCCCAAATCAGGGCTGGACAGCAGTGCCAGGACATTTTCTGCTCCAAGGAACGTTCTGGTGCCTCCCAAAGGAGCAGCAAGTGCTGCCAAGGGCACAGAACAGGCCATGCCACCCTCTCCAGAACAATCTTTTATCCCTGCCTGCTCTCCCTGTTCCTTCTGAGCACATTCCTGATGAACACAATCATTCCTGCTTCTCCCCCACAGCCCCACCTTTGCTTGGTTCCTTCTCAAACATCCCAAATTAAAAGATTCCCCAAAACCAGGAGATTTCTGCCCAGAATCCCTCTGGATCAGCGTGCACCAGCCTCACATCTCCAAAGTTTTTCCAAGAAAAATTATGAAAATCTAAGGAGGAATCCCAAGGAAGGAATCCCAAATCAGGGGATTTGGGAATCCCAAAATCCTGCCCAAGGAATCCCAGGAGCAGGAGAATTTTGGGAGCTGTCAGTTGAGAGGGACAGAGGAGCCATTGCAGGGAGGGCCCCAAAGAGGAATTTCAGCAACGCTGGGAGGGATAAGGAGCTCAGCAGCTCCTGGGAATCGTCGGTGCAGCTGTCACAGCAACAGCCATCACTCAGCTCCCTGCTTGTGTCCCCTCTCTGTCACCAGCCCTCTGTGGTGGTCCCACAATGGGACAGAGCCCAAATCCTATGAGAAACCCCCAAATCCTACAAGACAGATGTCCAAAATTCAGTGTGCGAGCCCCAAATCCAATAGGGCAGACCCCTAAATCCAAAGGGACAGACATACAAAATTCAGGGAGAAACCCCCAAATTCAATGGGACAAACCCCAAAATCTGACAGGACTGATCCCCAACATTGAATGAAAGACCCCCCAAATCCAGAGGGACAGACTCCAAAGCCAGGGGAACAGACCCCCAAAATTCAGTGAGAGACCCCAAATCCAATGGGACAGGCCCCCAAATCCAACAGGACAAGTCCCCAGATCCAAAGGGACAGACCCCCAAATCCCACAGGACAAGACCCCCAAATCCAACAGAACAGGCTCCAATACCAAAAGGACAGAATCCCCAAATCCCATAGGACAGGTTGCCAGAACTAATGGGACAGGCCCCCCCAAATCCAATAGGACAGGATCCCAAATCCAGCGGGACAAGTCCCCAAATTCAATAGGACAGAATCCCCAAATCCAGTGGGACAGGTCCCCAAATCCAAAAGGACAGAATCCCCAAATCCCATAGGACAGGTCGCCAAAACCAATGGCACAAGCCCCCCCAAATCCAGTGGGACAGGATCCCAAATCCTACAGACAGGACCCTAAATCCAGTGGGACAGGTCCCCAAATCCCATAGGACAGGACCCTAAATTAAACACCCCGACCTGGCCACGGCCGCTTCCCTCCTCTCCCACCCAAACCGAGCTCGGACCCATCCCCGGTGCCGGGACTTAGGGACACGAGGAGTCCCCGCTCCGCTCCCCCGTCCCCGGTCCCGTTCCCCGCGTGCTCCGGCCGGGAAATCGGCACAGAACCGGCCCAGAGCGAGACCACGGAACGGACACCCCAAAACCCCCGCGGGGTACGTGACAAGACTCAAACCGGGCTCACACAACCCCCGCCGCCACCGCGTCCCGGCGCACCCTCCCCGGGAAGCCGCAGCTTCCCCCGCCGGGTGAGGGGATCCCGGGAATCACCCCCAAAACCGCCCCGGGATCCCGGGAATCAGCCCCAAAACCGCCCCGGCGCACCCCCTGGCCTTACCTGTCTCCGCCTGCGGCTGCGGCAGCTCCTGCTCCGTGGCCGGGACAGTTTCTGTGGCTTCGCCGGGCATTTCTACGGGAATGGACAAACCGACAAGCCCGGGCTCGCCGGGGCTCCGGTACAGCCCCGGGGCCACCACCGGTAACTCGTCCTTCCCACCCCGTTCGGACACCGCGCGCTTCCCTCTACCGGGAAAATCTACCGAGACAGCTCGGCCGTACGGCACAGGCAGAGCCCGATCCTGATCTCGGTCGCCGTCCCGGTGCCGGTGCCGGGCCTAGGCCGCCTCCT
The DNA here is from genome assembly GCF_020745825.1 of Agelaius phoeniceus. Classification (NCBI taxonomy): domain Eukaryota; kingdom Metazoa; phylum Chordata; class Aves; order Passeriformes; family Icteridae; genus Agelaius; species Agelaius phoeniceus. Next base: position 1,421,476 of record NC_071699.1, read on the forward strand.
CCCCCCCGTCCCCTCTGCCCTGCCCGGCGTTCCCACGACCCCATCGATGGCCTCAACCAGCTCCTCCCGGCCACCCGCTCATCCCGCTAGCGGCGAGCGGCGCCCTGAGCGGCGGATGGCGGTGGATGGCGGCGGATGGCGGCGCGGGACTCACTGTGCGGGGAGCGGGGCCCAAGATGGCGGCGGAAAGAGACCGAGAGGGCAGCGCGACTTCCGGGAGCGCGACTTCCGGGGCAGGGGGAGAGCCCCGGCAACAACGGCCCGGCCCGGCCCCCGCGGCCGCGCTCCGGAGTTCCGGGCTCTGTTTGGGCCTCACCGTGAGGGCGGGGAGAAACCGGGGCGGGGGGGACAAGGGGTCAGGGCAGGTTTAGGGGGTCAGGGCAGGTTAAGGAGGTCCAGGCAGGTTTAGGGGGTCAGAACAAGGGGTCAGGACAGGTTTAGGGGGTCCACGCAGGGTTATGGGGTCAGGGTAGGGGGTCCATTCAAGATTAGGGGATCCAGCCAGGTTTAGGGGGTCAGGCAGGATCCAGGCAGGGTTATGGGGTCAGGACAGGGGGTCCCAGCAGGGTCAGGGCAGGGTTAAGGAGTCAGGACAGGTTTAGGGGGTCCAGGCAGGTTTAGGGGGTCAAGACAGGGGGTCCAGGCAGGATTAAGGGCTCAGGACAGGGTTAGAGGGTCAGGGCAGGTTTAGGGGTTCTAGGCAGGTTTAGGACAGGGTCAAGACAGGGTTATAGGGTCAGGACAGGGGGTCCAGGCAGGGTTATGGGGTCAGAGCAGAGTTACAGGGTCAGGACAGGGTCAGGACAGGGGTTCAGGGCAAGGTTAGGGGGTCCAGGCAGGGGACTGGGGGCAGTGACCCCACACTGCAGAGAAGGGACCCCCAGCTCCTCCCCACACTGAGGGGACCCCCACCCTCCTCAGCACACCCCAGCACAAAGCTGACAGAAACATTTAATGGTTTTTGTGTAAAAAAAAAGGTACAAAAGGTACAAAAACAGGGCAGGGACAGGGGGCCTGGGGGGTTTGGCTGCTCCACGGGACCCCCATGGCCAGGGGAGGTGACAGTGACAACACTGGCAGCGTCCAGGCCTCAGAAATCTCCTTGGAGATCTGCAAAAAGGGAGAAATTGAGAGGTTTTTCCAGACCCCAAAATTCGATTAAAACCCCCCAAATCCAAAGGGACAGACCCCAAATCCAATGAGAAACCCCCAAATCCAACAGGGCAAACCCCAAAAATTCAATTAAATACCCCCAAATCCAGAGAGACAGTCCCCAAAATTCCGTGAAAGACCCCCAAATAAAATGGGACAGACTCCAAATCCAAAGGCACAGGTCCCAAAATTCAATAAAATGCCCCTAAATCCAAAGGGACAGACCCCAAAATTCAATAAAATGCCCCCAAATCCAACAGGGCAAACCCCAAATCCAATGAGAAACCCCCAAATTCAATGGGGCAGCCCCCAAAACTCAGTGAAAGACCCCCAAATAAAATGGGACAGACTCCAAATCCAAAGGGACAGACCCCAAATCCCAAGGGACAGACACCCAAAATTCAATGAAAGACCCCAAATCCAGAAGGACAGACCCCAAATCCAATGGGGAAGACCCCCAAATCCAATCAGAAACCCCCAAATCCAGCAGGCCCGACCCCCACGTCCCACAGGAGCCCCCCAAAGCCGTTCTCAGAGGCAGAGGGGCCCTTTTGGGGTGGTTTTTGGGGTGGTTTTTGGGGTCCCACCGCTGCGGCGGATGCGCTCTCCCCGCCGGGCGCTCTCCAGCCCCTCCACGAACTGCTCCAGGAGCCTCACAAACGGGGCCAGGCTGGTCCTCCTGTAGTCTGCAGGTGTGGGGAGGGCGTGAGGGGACCCCAAAACTTCAGCCCTGAGCTCCAAAACCCCAGCCCTGAGCTCAAAACCCCAGCCCTGAGCTCCAAACCCCAGCCCTGAGCTCCAAACCCACAGCCCCGACCCCCAAAACCCCATCCCCGACCCCCAAAACCACAGCCATGACCCTCAAAATCCCAATCTTGACCCTCAAAATCCCAACCTCGACCCCCAAAACCCCAACCTTGATGCCCAAATGCCACCCCTGACCCCCAAAACCACAGCCCTGACCCTCAAAATCCCAATCTTGACCCCCAAAATCCCAACCTTGACCCCAAAACCACAGCTTTAACCCTCAAACCCTGACCCTAACCCCCAAAACCACAGCCCTGACCCCCAAAACCACAGCCCTGACCCTCAAAACCCCAACCCTCTAAACTCCATCCCCAACCCACAAAACTACAGCCTTAACCCTCAAACCCTGACCCTAACACTCAAAACCACAGGCATGACCCTCAAAACCCCATTCCTGGCCCCCAAAATCCCAACCTTGACCCTCAAATGCCATCCCTGACCCCGAAAACCACAGCCCTGACCCCAAAACCCTGACTCTGACCCCCAAAATCCCAACCTTGACCTCCAAATGATATCTCTGACCCCAAAGCCCATCCCTGATCCCCAAAACCACAGCCTTGACCCTCAAATCCAAAGGGACAGACACCCAAACCCCATCTCTGACCCCAAACCCTGACCCCACACTCTATCCCTGAGCACAAACCCCAAACCTTGACCCCAAACCCGATCCCAAACCCCAAACCCCATCCCTGACCCCAAACCCCACCCCACACCCCAAACCCTGACCCCAAACCCAATCCCTGACCCCAAACCCCACCCCACACCCCAAACTCTGATCCCAAACCCCATCCCTGAGCACAAACCCCAAACCCCGACCCCAAACCCCCCCCCTCACCCCTCATGCGCCGCTTGGGCTCGGTGTCCCCCTCCCCATCCTGCTCGCCATCGCTGCCGGCCGCGTCCAGCTCCTGGCACAGAGACCTGGCACAGACACGGGACAGACATGGGACAGACATGACACAGACATGGCACAGACATGGGACAGACATGGGACAGACATGGCACAGACACGGCACAGACACGGGACAGACACGGGACAGACATGGGACAGACACGGGACAGACATGGCATAGACATGGCACAGACGGACAAACATGGCACAGACATGGGACAGACATGGGACAGACACGGGACAGACATGGGACAGATGGACAAACATGGCACAGACACGGGACAGACATGGGACAGATGGACAAACATGGCACAGACATGGGACAGACATGGGACAGATGGACAAACATGGCACAGACATGGCACAGACATGGGACAGACATGGCACAGACACGGGACAGACATGGGACAGATGGACAAACATGGCACAGACATAGCACAGACATGGCACAGACACGGGACAGACATGGCACAGACATGGGACAGACATGGGACAAACAGGGCAGGTTTAGGGTCAGCGTTAGGAGTAGGGGCAGGGTTAGGGTGAGGATTAGGGTCAGGTTTAGGGAGAGGGTAGGATTAAGGTCAGGGTTAGGGTCCAGGTCAGGTTTAGGGTGGGGTTAAGGTCAGGGTCAGTGTTAGGATCAGGTTTAGGGGTTAGGGTCAGAGTTAGGATCAGGTTTAAGGTCAGGGTCAGTGTCATTGTTAAGGTCAGGGTTAGGGGTCAGTGTCAAGGTTAGGGTCAGGTTAAGGGTCAAGGTTAGGGTTAGGGTTAAGGTTAATGTTCGGTTTAGGGTAAGTTTAGGGTCAGTGTTAGGGTTAGGGTCACGGTTTGCGGTCAGTGTTAGGGTTAGGGTCACGGTTTAGGATCAGGGTTAGGGTGAGGATTAAGGTCAGATTTAGGGTAGGGTTAAGGTCAGGGTAGGGTTGGGGCCAGGGTCAGGATAAGGGTAAGGTTTGGGGTCAGGGTAGGATTAGGGTCAGGGTTAGGGTTGGGGTAGGATGAGGGTTGGGGTTGGGGTCCGGGTTAGAGTTGGGGTCAGGGTTAGAGTTAGGGTCAGGGTTGGGGTCAGGATCAAGGTCAGAGTCAGGTTTCAGTTTAGATTTAATGTTAGGGTTTAGGGTTTTGAGTTCGGGTTTGGGTTAGGGACCTTCTGGGGGGCTCTGGCAGCACCAGGACCCCCCAGTGCTCCCAGTGATGGGTTAGGGTTTGGGTTTGGGTTTCAGTTTAGGTTTAGGGTATGGGTTAGGGTTTCAGTTTAGGTTTAGGGTTTGGGTTTCAGTTTAGGTTTAGGGTTTGGGTTTGGGATTCAGTTAGGGTTAAGGGTTTGGGTTAGGGTTTGGAATTCAGTTTAGGTTTAGGGTTTGGGATTCAGTTTAGGTTTAGGGTCTGGGTTTGGGATTCAGTTAGGGTTTAGGGTTTGGGTTTGGGATTCAGTTTAGGTTTAGGGTTTCGGTTTGGGATTCAGTTGAGGTTTAGGGTCTGGGTTTCAGTTTAGGTTTAGGGTTTGGGTTAGGGATTCAGTTTAGGTTTAGGGTTTGGGTTAGGGTTAGGGTTTGGGATTCAGTTTAGGTTTAGGGCTTTGGGTTTCAGTTTAGGTTTAGGGTTTGGGTTTGGGATTCAGTTAGAGTTTAGGGTTTGGGTTAGGGTTTGGGATTCAGTTTAGGTTTAGGGTTAGGTTTAGGGTTTGGGATTCAGTTTAGGTTTAGGGTTTTGGGTTCTGGGGGGCTCTGGCAGCACCAGGACCCCCCCAGTGCTCCCAGTGACGTACGTGATGGTGGGGACGGAGAATGGATCAAACTCATCCAACTTCTGCAGGTCCAGAGGGACTGAAATGCGCCCTGAGACACAGCGGGGTTGTGGGTTTAGGGTTTTTTGGGCTTGGACATGGGGTAACTGAGAGGTGTTTTAAAAAGCTGTGTTTTGTTTTTAGTTTTATGTGAATGGTGGGATAATACAGCTGTTAGGATGTATAATTACAATAATAAATGCAATTAATAAAAAAATAATTATAATAATCAGAATCATGATCTATAGTAATTTATAATAATTATCATATAACATTAATATAATAAATAAGGATATTCATATTGGTATAGTATTAAATAGTTTAATTTATTATATGTAATATATGATTTATAATTTATATCTAAATTATCCACATAATATATATTATTCTATGTAATATATATATATTTTATATCTATTTTAATATATAATTTAAAGCATTATAGAATATATTATATTAATATATATTGCTATATATCTATATTTAAAATACCTATTATATATACAAAAATTTTCTATAAATTTAAAATTATATATTTAAAAGAATTTTTATATAAATTTAAATTATTTACATCTTAAAGAAATTATATATTCTAAATAAATTATATAGAAATTCATAATAAAATTTATGTAAATTAAAAATAAATTATACATTAAAATATTATATATATAAATTTATATAAATTGTATATAAATTTATTTTTAATGTATCAACTTAAAATAATTTATACATTAAAAATAAATTATATAGAAATTTATCATAAATTTCATATATTTTATATACCAAAATACATATATAATTATATCTATTATATATAGTATAATATAAAATAACAAACTAACTTATAATAATAATTCTAATAATAATTCTAATAATAATTACAATTTACAACAACAGTTATTCCACTATTCCTTCACTCCAACACATCATAATTACAGCCCCTAAACCATCCTGTCTTATTTATAAAGCCATTTTTTTACACCTATCCACTCTTACTTACAAAGCCATTTCTAAAACTCTTTCCCATTTCCATCTCCCTTTCCCCCACCCTCCAACCCCACTTCCCCCCATGCCCACCTGTTTTGGGGTGCACGCTGAAGGGGCTCTTGAGCAGGTGGCCGAGCCCTTTGCTGACGTTGCAGTCCAGGCGGGGGAAGCAGAGCTGCAGCATCACCTCCCACTCGGGGTGCCCGGCCCGGCCCCGCTCCCGCTCCCGCTCGGCGCGGGCCCGCAGCAGCTCCCAGCGCTGCACCGAGTCCTTCCTGCGGGGGAACTCCGCCTGCAGCGGCTCCCGCAGCTCTGAGGGCCGTCAAGGCTCAGCCACCGTGCCATTCACCCTTCCAGGACCGCGTTTACCCTTCCAGGACCCCATTCACCCTTCCACGACCGCACTGACCCTTCCAGGACCGCATTTACCCTTCCATGACCGCATTTACCCTTCTAGGACCACATTTACCCTTCCAGGATCACGTTTACCCTTCCAGGATCTCTTTTACCCTTTCCAGGATCACATTTACCCTTCCAGGATCTCTTTTACCCTTTCCAGGATCACATTTACCCTTCTAGGATCACGTTTACCCTTCCAGGACCCCATTTACCCTTCCAGGATCTCTTTTACCCTTTCCAGGATGACATGTACCCTTTCAGGATCACGTTTACCCTTCCAGGATCTCTTTTACCCTTTCCAGGATCACATTTACCCTTCCAGGACTGCATTTACCCTTTCCAGGATCTGTTTTACCCTTTCCAGGACCCCATTTACCCTTCCAGGATCCGTTTTACACTTTCCAGAGTCCTATTTACCCTTCTAAGACCACATTTACCCTTCCAGGATCACATTTACTCTTCTAGGATCACATTTACCTTTCCAGGACCCCATTTACCCTTCCAGGATCACGTTTACCCTTCCAGGATCTCTTTTACCCTTTCCAGGATCACATTTACCCTTCCAGGATCTCTTTTACCCTTTCCAGGATCACATTTACCCTTCTAGGATCACGTTTACCCTTCCAGGACCCCATTTACCCTTCCAGGATCTCTTTTACCCTTTCCAGGATGACATGTACCCTTTCAGGATCACGTTTACCCTTCCAGGATCTCTTTTACCCTTTCCAGGATCACATTTACCCTTCCAGGACTGCATTTACCCTTTCCAGGATCTGTTTTACCCTTTCCAGGACCCCATTTACCCTTCCAGGATCCGTTTTACACTTTCCAGAGTCCTATTTACCCTTCTAAGACCACATTTACCCTTCCAGGATCACATTTACTCTTCTAGGATCACATTTACCTTTCCAGGACCCCATTTACCCCTCAAGATGCCATTTACTCTTCCAGGACCCCATTTAGCCCCTCCAGGATGCCATTTACCCTTCTAGAAGCACATTTACCCTTCCAGGACCTGTTTTACCCTTTCCAGGACCCCATTTACCCTTCTAGGACTGCATTTACCCTTCCAGGACCCCACTTACCCTTCTAGGAGCACGTTTACCCTTCCAGCACATCCACCCTATCCGTTTTACCCTTTCCAGAGTCCCATTTACCCTTCCAGGACCCCATTTACCCTTCCAGGATCTCTTTTACCCTTTCCAGGACCCCACTTACCCTTCCAGGACCCCATTTTAACCCCATGCTTCAACCCCATCTTAACCCCAAGTTTTAATCCCATATTTTAATTTTAACCCCATATTTTAACCGCATATTTTACCTTTAACCCCATGCTTTAACTCCCTATTTTAACCCGGTATTTCAATTTTAACCCCATATTTTAACCCCATATTTTAACCCCATATTTCAATTTTAACCCCATATTTCAACCCCATATTTCAACCCCATATTTCAATTTTAACCCCACATTTTAACCCCGCATTTTAATGCCATATTTCAACTTTAACCCCACATTTTAACCCCGTATTTCAATTTTAACCCCGTATTTCAATTTTAACCCCATATTTTAACCCCGTATTTCAATTTTAACCCCACATTTTCCCATATTTTAACCCCGTATTTCAACTTTAACCCCACATTTTAACCCCGTATTTTAATTTTAACCTCATATTTAAACCCCGTATTTCAACTTTAACCCCATATTTTAACCCCTTATTTCAATTTTAACCCCACATTTTAACCCCATATTTCAACTTTAACCCCACATTTTAACCCTATATTTTAATTTTAACCTCATATTTTAACCCCGTATTTCAACTTTAACCCCATATTTTAACTCCTTATTTCAATTTTAACCCCACATTTTAACCCCGCATTTTAACCCCATATTTCAACTTTAACCCCATATTTCAATTTTAACCCCATATTTTAACCCCATATTTTAACCCTGCATTTCAACTTTAACCCCATATTTTAACCCCTTATTTCAATTTTAACCCCACATTTTAACCCCTTATTTCAATTTTAACCCCACATTTTAACCCCATATTTCAATTTTAACCCCATATTTTAATCCCATATTTCAATTTTAACCTCACATTTTAACCCTATATTTCAACTTTAACCCCACATTTTAACCCCGCATTTTAACCCCATATTTCAACTTTAACCCCACATTTTAACCCCGTATTTCAATTTTAACCCCACATTTTAACCCCGTATTTCAATTTTAACCCCATATTTTCCCATATTTTAACCCCTTATTTCAAATTTAACCCCACATTTTAACCCCATATTTCAACTTTAACCCCATATTTCAATTTTAACCCCGTATTTCAATTTTAACCCCACATTTTCCCACATTTTAACCCCACCTGGAAGGATACCCTCGGGGAGCAGGGCCAGCACCTTGTCCCACCTCTCGGGGCTGCCCAGGATGTCCTGGCCCAGCAGCGCGTGCTGCTCAAAGTATTCCTGCACCACGGCCACCGAGCGCCTGGGGACACATCAGTGCAAAAAGGGACTTTTTGGGCACAAATATGGGCCAAGTGAGAGGCTTTGCAAAAAGTTTTATTCTATTTTTAAGTCTTATGTCAAGGGGGGGGATAATAGAGATGGTGTCGTTCATGCTGGCGTTATAAATATATATTTTTAGTATGGATATTTTGTATTTATATATTTATTTTTATATTTTTCCTTATATATAATATAATATAATATAATATAATATAATGTAATATAATGTAATATAATGTAATATAATGTAGTATAATATAATATAATGTAATAGAATACTATATTATATATTATAATTACATATTTCATCTTTATTTTAATATATTTATAATTTCATTCTTATATTTACTTTATATATTTATATATATTTTAATTTTATATATATAAAAGATATATTTTATACATATCATTATATACATTATATATAATATATAGTTAAGGCATAATATATAATATACATAATGAAATATATTCATGTTTACTATTATCTATTATATAGACACATTATAATATATATAATTATATATAATCATATATAATTATATATATTATAGTGTATGTATATAATAGATAATAATAAACATTAATATATTAATGTATATAACATATAATACTATATATTAATATATAACATATCTATTAAAATAATAATATATACATTATATATTATACAATGTATATATTGTTATATTAGTGTATGTAATATATATTAAGTACATTGATAAAATAATATATACATTATATATGATATATAAAATATATTACTTTAAAAATATATATTTTTCTATTTATAATATATATATATATAATTTATATAAAATTAATATTAACAATAATTAAAAGAAAAAAATAGTAAGAATTAAACCAAAATTTTTAGAACAGTTTTCAGTATAAAAGTTTTTACTTTTTAGAATAAAAACTTTTCAAATGCCTCTCACTTGTCCCGTGTTTGGGTTCAAAAAAGGTTTAATCTGACAAATCCTCACCCACCTGATGAAGGGATGCACGGGCTGGGAGAGGCTCACCTTCTTCACCGTGTCTGCACCACCCTGGGGGATACAGGGGGGCTCAGGCTGGGGGGCCTGGGCACCCCAAACCCTCCTGCTCCAGGGGCAGGGTGCCCAAAACCCCCAAAACCCACCTGCTCCAGGGGCAGGGTGCCCAAACCCCCCAAAACCCACCTGCTCCAGGGGCAGGGTGCCCAAACCCCCCAAAACCCACCTGCTCCAGGGGCAGGGTGCCCAAACCCCCCAAAATCCACTTTCACCAGGATCAGGGGGTGCCCAAAGCCCTCAAACCTACCTTTACCAGGATGAGGGGGTGCCTGGACCCCCATAAACCCACTGTCACCAGGGTGAGGGGTTCCCCAAAACCCCACAAACCCACCTTCACCAGGATCAGGGGTGCCCAAACCCCCATAAACCCATTTTCACCAGGGTCAGGGGTACCCAAACCCCCCAAACTCACCTTCCACAGGCTCAGGGGTACCCAAAGCCCCATAAATCCATTTTCACCAGGGTCAGGGGTACCCAAAGCCCCACAAACCCACGTTCACCAGGATAAGGGGGTGCCCAAACCCACCTTGACCAGGCTCAGGGGTACCCAAACCCCCCCAAACCCACCTTCCACAGGCTCAGGGGTACCTAAACCCCCATAAATCCATTTTCACCAGGGTCAGGGGTACCCATAGCCCCCCAAACCCACCTTGACCAGGCTCAGGTGTACCCAAACCCACCTTCCACAGGCTCAGGGGTGCCCAAACCCACCTTGACCAGGCTTAGAGGGTTCCCAAACCCACCTTCCACAGGCTCAGGGGTGCCCAAACCCACCTTGACCAGGCTCAGGGGTACCCAAACCCACCTTGACCAGGCTCAGGGGTACCCAAACCCCCCAAACCCACATTAACCAGGCTCAGGGATACCCAAACCCACCCTCACCAGGCTCAGGGGTACCCAAACCCACCTTGACCAGGTTCAGGGGTACCCAAACCCACTTTCACCAGGTTCAGGGGTACCCAAACCCACTTTGACCAGGCTCAGGGGTACCCAAACCCACCTTGACCAGGCTTAGAGGGTTCCCAAACCCACTTTCACCAGGGTCAGGGGTACCCAAACCCACCTTGACCAGGCTCAGGGGTACCCAAACCCACTTTCACCAGGTTCAGGGGTACCCAAACCCACCTTGACCAGGCTCAGGGGTACCCAAACCCACTTTCACCAGGTTCAGGGGTACCCAAACCCACCTTGACCAGGCTCAGGTACTCCACAGCAGCTGCCCTCAGGGCTGGGGACCATTTCCTGACGTTGTCGTCGCACACCCAGCAGTGCACACCCCTCCTGCCAGAGTACACCCACAGGCGGTGCCGCACGCCCAGGTCCTCTGTGGGGGCACACATGGGGTTTGGGGGACACACAGATGGGTTTTGGGGGCCATAGATGGCTTTGGGGGGGCCACAGGCTGTGGTGACCACCCAAAGCGTTCACACGATGTGAACCTTCTATCAAACTTTAAAAATTTTCTACAAATGCATTTCCCACAGGCTCTTTCTCCAGGCAGCACCTTGGCCTCAAGCTGTGCCAAGGGAAATTTAGGTTGGATATTAGGAAAAAGTTTTTCCACAGGAAGGGTGATAAAGTTCTGGAATGTTCTGCCCGGGGAGGTGGTGGAGTCCCCATCCCTGGATGTGTTTAAAACAAGCCTGGATGTGGCACTGGTGCCATGGTTTAGTTGAGGTGTTGGGGCTGGGTTGGACTCAGTGGTCTTAAAGTTCTCTTCCAACCCAATGATTCTGTGAATTCTGGGAATTTTGGGAATTCCCAGGGCAGAAGGAGGTGGTGGAGTCACAATCCCTGAATGCATTTACCAAAAACTGGACCTGCCCCTCAGTGCTGTGGTTTGGTTGAGGTGTTTGGGGCTAGGTTGGACTTGATGACCTTAAAATTCTCTTCCAGACTGGTCATTCTATAAATTCTGTGAGTTTTGGGAATTCCCACAAGGAGGTGGTGGAGTCACAATCCCTGAATGCTTTTACCAAAAATTGGACGTGGCCCTAAGTGCTGTGGTTTGGTTGAAGTGTTGGGGCTGGGTTGGACTTGATGACCTTAAAATTCCCTTCCAGACTGGTCATTCTATAAATTCTGTGAATTCTCTGGGGTCTGGCATCTGTGGGACCTGGACATGCCCCGTGTGTCCCCAAGGCCCTCACCCACGAGCGCGCGGTCGATGATGCGGACGGCGATGGTCATCAGCGTCCAGCACTTGGAGCAGATATCAGCCGAGCTGGGGGCACAATGAGGGGGCTCAGGTGGACACCCCACACCCCTGAACCCCCTCCCAGCCCCAGAACCCCCCAAAAAACCTGCAGCACGTCCTGACATCATCGTAATCCGTCATGTCAATGTCAAACACCAGCTCCTTCTCCTGCGGCTGGAAGGCTCCCAGGTGCACCGTGTTGTGCTGGTTGGGCTGCAGGAAGGACGGGATGGGCTCAGCGTGGCCAGAGACCCCTGCAGACCCCCCCAGCACGGTGGCCGGGACTCACCCGGTGGGAATAGACGGCCCCGATGTCGATTTTGTAGGGGTTGATCTTCTGCAGTTCCCGCTCCAGCTCCTGGGGGCTGCTGAAGGACTGGAAGCGCAGGTAGACATCGTCCCGCAGGGTGAAGGAGAATTCCCGCAGCTGGAAGTAGTTCTTCACTGCAGGGACCGAGAGGGGTCAAGGCTATCCCAAATCCCCCCATTACAGTCACCCCCAAACCCCCCTTTCCCTGCTCCTCCCGGTGTCCCGGTCAGTGCATCCACGCACCGCCCGTCCCGGCACCCCGAGGTGCGCTGGGATCCGGCATCGCGGTGCTGCCGTCCGGTACCGGTGCCCCCCACCCGGGATCGGTGCCCCCCACCCGGTACTGGTGCCTCTCCCCCTGTATCGATGACCCCAGCCGGTATCGATGCCTCCGCTCGGTATTGATTCCCCCAACCCGGTATCGGTGCCCAACGCCCGGTATCGATTCCCCCAGCCCGGTATCGATGCCTCTCCCCCTGTATCGGCGCCCCCCGCCCGGTATCGGTGCCCCCTGCCCGGTATCACGGTCCCCCGGTAGAACCCCCTGCCCGGTATCGGTTCCCTTGCCCGGTATCACGGTCCCTGGTAGAACCCCCTGCCCGGTATCGGTTCCCTTGCCCGGTATCACGGTCCCCGGTAGAACCCCCTGCCCGGTATCGGTTCCCTTGCCCGGTATCACGGTCCCCGGTAGAACCCCCTGCCCGGTATCGGTTCCCTTGCCCGGTATCACGGTCCTCGGTAGAACCCCCTGCCCGGTATCGGTTCCCTTGCCCGGTATCACGGTCCCCGGTGGAGCCCCCTGCCCGGTATCGGTTCCCTTGCCCGGTATCACGGTCCCCGGTAGAACCCCCTGCCCAGTACCGGTTCCCCGCCCCGCTCACCGCCGCCGTAGCTGAGCCAGCGGCCGTAGGGGCCGTGCGGGAAGAGCCGCCGGTAGTAGACCGGGAGCAGCTCGGGCAGCGCCGCCGGATCGAAGCCCGCCATGGCGGGAACGGAGCGCCGGGAGGCGGCGGGAAACGGCGGCGCCAGGCCCGGGGGATGCCGGGAGTTGTAGTTCGGCCCCAGGCCGCAGGGGCGGGGGGCACCGGGAACCGGGAGTGCGCGGCTTGGGGGGAGTGGGAGGAGAGCAAAGCACCGGGGATGGCCCGGGATGGACGGGAGGGGATGCCCCGGGGTCTGCGGGGTCCCGGGGTCTGGGGTCCGGGGGGTCCCGGGACCGGGAGGGTCGTGGGGTGCAGAGGTGCGGGGATATCCCGGGATGCGAGGGCGTCCCGAGGCGGGTGGGAGCCGGGGGGCTGAGTTTAGGGGGGATTTTGGGGTCCCGCAATGCCCCGGGGCGGGTGGGTCCGGGAGCGCGGTGGTCCCGGGGTGTCCCGGTGTCCGGGGGTGTCCCGGTGTCTGGGGGTGTCCCGGTGTCCGGGGGTATCCCGGTGTCCGGGGGTGTCCCGGTGTCCGGAGAAATCCGGGGTCGTGGGGGGCCAGGGGTGTCCCGGGGTCCAAGGGGGTCCCAGGAGGGGCTGTCCGGGATGGTCCCGGGGTCCCCGGACGCGCGGTCCTGGGTTGTCCCGGGGTCCGGTAGATCCGGGGATGCTGAGCTCCGGGGGGATCCCGGATTTCGGGGTGAACCCAGGATCTGCGAGGGTCCCGGGATTGTTCCGTGATCCGGAGGGCTCCCGGTGCGGGGGGGGCGCGGGGATGTTCCGTGCTCCGGGGTGGTCCCGGGGTCCCGGTGGGTCCCTGGACGCGCGGTCCTGGGCTGTCCCGGGGTCCGGTAGACCCGCGGGTGCTGAGGTCCAGTCTGGTCCCGGCTTTCGGGGTAGTCCCAGGATCTGCGAGGGTCCCGGGGCAGTCCCGTGATCCGGAGGGCTCCCGGGGCTGTTCCGTGCTCCGGGATGGTCCCGGGGTCCGGGGGTTTCCCGGGAGGGCAGCGCAGCGATGCGGTAACGCGCGGGCGCTGCCGCGCTCCCGTTAACGATTCCCCGCAAGAGCGAAGCCCCGGGACACATCCCGGGACACCGCCCGCAGCCCGGCGGGCTCCAGGCGGCAGCAGCGGGACGAGCTCCGAGAGAGGACGGGGCGGAGCCGCTCCCGGATCCTGGTAGCGTCCGGAGGCCCAGCTGTATCTCCGCGATCTGCCCCGGAATCCGCAAATTAATTATTAACAGCGCCCAGAGGGAAAGGCCAAGGTCAGGACAAAGCTCTCCCGGTCGCGTCCTTCTCCCCATCCCGGTAGCGGTGCCGGTGCCACCGCCGAGGATGTGGCTGTACGCGGTGGCCGCGCTGCTGGGGCTGCTCCTGCTGCGCCGCTGGCACCGGGAGCGGCAGACGGTGCCGCGGCTCTCGGAGAAGCACGTGCTGATCACGGGATGCGACAGCGGCTTCGGGGAGCTGCTGGCTCGGCAGCTGGACGCGCGGGGGCTGCGGGTGCTGGCCGCCTGCCTGACGGCCAGCGGGGCCGCGCAGCTGCGGGCCGTCACCTCCGAGCGCCTGCAGACCGTCCTGCTGGATGTCACCTGCAGCAAGAGCATCGCCGATGCCACCGCCTGGGTCCGCGAGCGTGTGGGGGATCAAGGTAAACAGGGCTCGATAGCCCTGCTGTCACCCTGGTGTCACCCTGGTGTCCCCTCTGGCTTCCCCTGCCAGGCTGCGGGGCAATGACGGCTCTGGAATTCATGCCTGTCGCTTCTCTGGCGACATCCACCTGACATCAGCTCCTGCAGGAGCGCTGCCCGGGCAGAGAGTTCAGCTTTCAGCCTTTTCTCCCTGAAAATCCGCTAATTAGGAGCTGATTGCCCCAACAGCTCTCCTGCCACCTTGCCCACTCAACTGGCACTGGGCTGTGCCCTTTGGGACAGCCTCAGCTCATCCCATCCCCTCCGCAGGGCTCTGGGGGCTGGTGAACAACGCAGGCATCGCCATCCCCACCGCTCCAAACGAGTGGCTGAGCAAGGAGGACTTTGTCAAGGTGCTGAATGTCAACCTGGTGGGGCTGGTGGAGGTGACTCTGAGCCTCCTGCCGCTGGTGCGGCGGGCGCGGGGCCGCGTGGTCAACGTGGCCAGCGTGATGGGCCGCGTGTCCTTCTTTGGTGGAGGCTACTGCATGTCCAAGTACGGCGTGGAAGCCTTTTCTGACAGCCTCAGGTAAGTCTGGAACAACAGCTCTCCATCATGGCTCCCCAACTTGTTTTTCTGGACTTTGTCTGGCACAGCTGTCAGCTCTAATCCTCGCACAGCCGTGACCGAGCACAGGTCGGTCTCATATCTTCTGCTGAAGTGAGCAGCTGCTGTGCTGGCATGGAGCCTCTCCTGTGGACATTGGCCCTGTCCAAGACCCTGCTGGACATGGCCCTGCTGCCCCGAGCTTTGCTTTGTTCCCTGCATATCCAGATGTGGCAAACATTTGCTGGCTCACCATCTCAGCCATGTGCCAGGCTGGCACAAGATCCACTGGCGTGGTCAGGATCTGCTCCATGCCTCTGGCATGAGGTTCATCCCATGGGAGATGTGGGCATGGAGCCTCCCCTGTGGACACTGGCCATGCTCCCCTGAGCTTTGCTTTGCTCCCAACCCATCCAGATGTGGCAAATGTTTGTTTGCTTGGTTCCCAACCCACGTTCCCACCAGCTGAGCCAAATGTTTACTGAAGCACCATCTCAGCCGTGTGCCAGGCTGGCACAAACATCCACTGACATGGTCAGGCTCTGCTCCACGCCTCTGGCACTCCAGAGGCTCCATGCTATGGGAGATGCTGGCACTGGCACCCTCGGGTGCTGCTCCCATGTCCCACGGGGCTCAATCCCTTCCAGGCTGGAGATGCAAAACTTTGGGGTGAAGGTCTGTGTGATCGAGCCAGGCTACTTCAAAACCATGATCAACAACCTTGAGAACCTGGAGAAGAATTTCTGTGCCAGCTGGGAGAAGCTTCCTGCAGAGATCAAAGAGAGTTATGGGGAGAGCTACTTGAGGGACTGTAAGTAGCTCCCCCAAAGGCTGAGTGATTCTCTTTGTCTCCTGACTCAAGGCCCATGGCGTCCCATGGGGGTCCCACTGCCCCAAAACCCCCTGGAGCCCCTTGGCTCTGCCCAGCTCCAGGATCTCAGTGGTGTTTTCTGCCTCTGCAGTTGTTTCCACGCTCAAGGTGCTGCAGAAGGGCTACAACGCCAACCTGTCGCTGGTCACCAACTGCATGGAGCACGCTCTGACCAGCCTGCACCCCCGGAGCCGCTACTCGGCCGGCTGGGACGCCAAGCTGCTCTACCTGCCCCTCAGCTACCTGCCCTCAGCCCTCAGCGACGCCCTGTTCACCATGTTCTACCCCAAATCTGTTGGCAAAGCCTGAGGTGGGCTTGCAGCTGGCAGCCGGGATCAGAGGGAGATCCAGTAACACACAGCTGGATCCGGAACTGCCTGCAGGCAAGGCCACACTGAGTTTGTAACTGCATTTATGTCTGACCCTCTGGCCCCTGCTCACAGATGGGTTTGTCCTGAATAAATTTTGCCCTGTCCCCTCCTGGCTGAGCGTGGTGTCACTCAGGCTGTGGCGCTGAGGCTGTGCCTGGAGGCTCCGGCTCTTCCTTTGAGCACCTGCTGCATTCAGGATCCAGCCCTGGACAAGTTGCCAGGGGACTTGCCCAGGCTGGCCCCTCAGGTATTGGCACATGCCAGACTTGTTCCAGTCTGAGAGAAACTTGTTCCACAAACCTGAGCAGATTTCCTTCTAAGCAAAAAACTGGGCAGCTTCTTACAGAATCCTCCTGCTCTGCTTCCTCCTCCTCCTCGTCCTCCTGCAGAGCTGACTGGGGGACACTGTCCTGCTCCATCACCACATTTGGGGACACTGTTGCCCACCAACGCTGGGAGAGAGGGAAAGATCCAGGGGTTGGTGCTGCTGGTGGTGTCTGGAAGGTTCCACCAAATCCAGCACCGTGGGGCCTTGGGATCCACCTTGGGGCAGAGCAGAGCCCCAGGCACAGCCAAAAGTGTTGCGAGGCAAAGCCGGGAATTACCAAAGCTACAAATCAGGAGCGCAAACCTCACCCCGGGCCGGGAGCTGCCGCAATCCCGGCCCTACAAATGCGGCTGGAGCAGGGGCTGGCCCCGAGCGGTGCCACCGCCGAGGATGTGGCCGTACGCGGCGGTGGCCGCGCTGCTGGGGCTGCTCCTGCTGCGCCGCTGGCACCGGGAGCGGCAGACGGTGCCGCGGCTCTCGGAGAAGCACGTGCTGATCACGGGATGCGACAGCGGCTTCGGGGAGCTGCTGGCTCGGCAGCTGGACGCGCGGGGGCTGCGGGTGCTGGCCGCCTGCCTGACGGCCAGCGGGGCCGCGCAGCTGCGGGCCGTCACCTCCGAGCGCCTGCAGACCGTCCTGCTGGATGTCACCTGCAGCAAGAGCATCGCCGATGCCACCGCCTGGGTCCGCGAGCGTGTGGGGGATCAAGGTAAACAGGGCTCGATAGCCCTGGTGTCACCCTGGCGTCACCCTGGTGTCACCCTGGTGTCCCCCCTGGCTTCCCCTGCCAGGCTGCGGGGCAATGACGGCTCTGGAATTCATGCCTGTCGCTTCTCTGGCGACATCCGTCTGCCATCAGCTCCTGCAGGAGCGCTGCCCGGGCTGAGAGTTCAGCTTTCAGCCTTTTCTCCCTGAAAATCCGCTAATTAAGAGCTGATTACCCCAACAGCTCTCCTGCCACCTTGCCCACTCAACTGGCACTGGGCTGTGCCCTTTGGGACAGCCTCAGCTCATCCCATCCCCTCCGCAGGGCTCTGGGGGCTGGTGAACAACGCAGGCATCGCCATCCCCACTGCTCCAAACGAGTGGCTGAGCAAGGAGGACTTTGTCAAGGTGCTGAATGTCAACCTGGTGGGGCTGGTGGAGGTGACTCTGAGCCTCCTGCCGCTGGTGCGGCGGGCGCGGGGCCGCGTGGTCAACGTGGCCAGCGTGATGGGCCGCGTGTCCTTCTTTGGTGGAGGCTACTGCATGTCCAAGTACGGCGTGGAAGCCTTTTCTGACAGCCTCAGGTAAGTCTGGAACAACAGCTCTCCATCATGGCTCCCCAACTTGTTTTTCTGGACTTTGTCTGGCACAGCTGTCAGCTCTAATCCTCGCACAGCCGTGACCGAGCACAGGTCGGTCTCATATCTTCTGCTGAAGTGAGCAGCTCCTGTGCTGGCATGGAGCCTCTCCTGTGGACATTGGCCCTGTCCAAGACCCTGCTGGACATGGCCCTGCTGCCCCGAGCTTTGCTTTGTTCCCTGCATATCCAGATGTGGCAAACATTTCCTGGCTCACCATCTCAGCCATGTGCCAGGCTGGCACAAGATCCACTGGCGTGGTCAGGATCTGCTCCATGCCTCTGGCATGAGGTTCATCCCATGGGAGATGTGGGCATGGAGCCTCCCCTGTGGACACTGGCCATGCTCCCCTGAGCTTTGCTTTGCTCCCAACCCATCTAGATGTGGCAAATGTTTGTTTGCTTGGTTCCCAACCCATGTTCCCACCAGCTGAGCCAAATGTTTACTGAAGCACCATCTCAGCCGTGTGCCAGGCTGGCACAACGTCCACTGGCATGGTCAGGCTCTGCTCCACGCCTCTGGCACTCCAGAGGCTCCATGCTATGGGAGATGCTGGCACTGGCACCCTCGGGTGCTGCTCCCATGTCCCACGGGGCTCAATCCCTTCCAGGCTCGAGATGCAAAACTTTGGGGTGAAGGTCTGTGTGATCGAGCCAGGCTACTTCAAAACCATGATCACCAACCTTGAGAACCTGGAGAAGAATTTCTGTGCCAGCTGGGAGAAGCTTCCTGCAGAGATCAAAGAGAGTTATGGGGAGAGCTACTTGAGGGACTGTAAGTAGCTCCCCCAAAGGCTGAGTGATTCTCTTTGTCTCCTGACTCAAGGCCCATGGGGTCCCATGGGGGTCCCACTGCCCCAAAACCCCCTGGAGCCCCTTGGCTCTGCCCAGCTCCAGGATCTCAGTGGTGTTTTCTGCCTCTGCAGTTGTTTCCACGCTCAAGGTGCTGCAGAAGGGCTACAACGCCAACCTGTCGCTGGTCACCAACTGCATGGAGCACGCTCTGACCAGCCTGCACCCCCGGAGCCGCTACTCGGCCGGCTGGGACGCCAAGCTGCTCTACCTGCCCCTCAGCTACCTGCCCTCAGCCCTCACCGACGCCCTGTTCACCATGTTCTACCCCAAATCTGTTGGCAAAGCCTGAGGTGGGCTTGCAGCTGGCAGCCGGGATCAGAGGGAGATCCAGTAACACACAGCTGGATCCGGAACTGCCTGCAGGCAGGGCCACACTGAGTTTGTAACTGCATTTATGTCCGACCCTCTGGCCCCTGCTCACAGATGGGTTTGTCCTGAATAAATTTTGCCCTGTCCCCTCCTGGCTGAGCGTGGTGTCACTCAGGCTGTGGCGCTGAGGCTGTGCCTGGAGGCTCCGGCTCTTCCTTTGAGCACCTGCTGCATTCAGGATCCAGCCCTGGACAAGTTGCCAGGGGACTTGCCCAGGCTGGCCCCTCAGGTATTGGCACATGCCAGACTTGTTCCAGTCTGAGAGAAACTTGTTCCACAAACCTGAGCAGATTTCCTTCTAAGCACAAAACTGGGCAGCTTCTTACAGAATCCTCCTGCTCTGCTTCCTCCTCCTCCTCCTCCTCCTGCAGAGCTGACTGGGGGACACTGTCCTGCTCCATCACCACATTTGGGGACACTGTTGCCCACCAACGCTGGGAGAGAGGGAAAGATCCAGGGGTTGGTGCTGCTGGTGGTGTCTGGAAGGTTCCACCAAATCCAGCACCGTGGGGCCTTGGGATCCACCTTGGGGCAGAGCAGAGCCCCAGGCACAGCCAAAAGTGTTGCGAGGCAAAGCCGGGAATTACCAAAGCTACAAATCAGGAGCGCAAACCTCACCCCGGGCCGGGAGCTGCCGCAATCCCGGCTCTACAAATGCGGCTGGAGCAGGGGCTGGCCCCGAGCGGTGCCACCGCCGAGGATGTGGCCGTACGCGGTGGTGGCCGCGCTGCTGGGGCTGCTCCTGCTGCGCCGCTGGCACCGGGAGCGGCAGACGGTGCCGCGGCTCTCGGAGAAGCACGTGCTGATCACGGGATGCGACAGCGGCTTCGGGGAGCTGCTGGCTCGGCAGCTGGACGCGCGGGGGCTGCGGGTGCTGGCCGCCTGCCTGACGGCCAGCGGGGCCGCGCAGCTGCGGGCCGTCACCTCCGAGCGCCTGCAGACCGTCCCGCTGGATGTCACCTGCAGCAAGAGCATCGCCGATGCCACCGCCTGGGTCCGCGAGCGTGTGGGGGATCAAGGTAAACAGGGCTCGATAGCCCTGGTGTCACCCTGGTGTCACCCTGGTGTCCCCTCTGGCTTCCCCTGCCAGGCTGCGGGGCAATGACGCCTCTGGAATTCATGCCTGTCGCTTCTCTGGCGACATCCACCTGCCATCAGCTCCTGCAGGAGCGCTGCCCGGGCAGAGAGTTCAGCTTTCAGCCTTTTCTCCCTGAAAATCCGCTAATTAAGAGCTGATTGCCCCAACAGCTCTCCTGCCACCTTTCCCACTCAACTGGCACTGGGCTGTGAGCTTTGGGACAGCCTCAGCTCATCCCATCCCCTCCGCAGGGCTCTGGGGGCTGGTGAACAACGCAGGCATCGCCATCCCCACCGCCCCAAACGAGTGGCTGAGCAAGGAGGACTTTGTCAAGGTGCTGAATGTCAACCTGGTGGGGCTGGTGGAGGTGACTCTGAGCCTCCTGCCGCTGGTGCGGCGGGCGCGGGGCCGCGTGGTCAACGTGGCCAGCGTGATGGGCCGCGTGTCCTGTTTCGGTGGAGGCTACTGCATCTCCAAGCACGGTGTGGAAGCCTTCTCTGACAGCCTCAGGTACGGTTCTGGCAGCCCCCGGAGCTCTCCCGAGCTCTCCCCGCTGTCCTCGGGCGGGGTTTTTATTTGTCTGTTTACTCCCGGTTGCATTTTCCCCAGGGAGGTTGTGAAACGCTGACCACAAGCGGGTTGGGAGCGTGGGCAGGGCTGGAGCCGTGGGTGTGCAAGCAGGGGAAGGGTTTCAAGGAGATCCGGATGGACCAGTCCAGGAGGTCCCGGGGTGCCCCTGGGCCCGGGGTTCTGGTGTCCAGAGGGGTCCTGGGGCACTGAGATTCGGGGAGGTCTCAGGATCTGGGAATGCTCCATGGTCTGGGGTGGTCCCGAGGCACTGAGGTTCAGGGGCACTCCAGGATCCCGGGATCCAGGGGAATCCTGGGGCACTGAGATTTAGGGGGGGTCTCGGGATCTGGGAATGCTCTGGGGTGGTCCCGAGGCACTGAGGTTCAGGGGGATTCCAGGATCCTGGGATCCAGGGGGGTCTTGGGGCACTGAGATTTAGGGGGGGTCCCGGGATCTGGGAATGCTCCATGGTCTGGGATGGTCCCGAGGCACTGAGGTTCAGGGGGATTCCAGAATCCCGGGATCCAGGGGGTTCCTGGGGCACTGAGATTTAGGGGGGTCCCGGGATCTGGGAATGCTCCATGGTCTGGGGTGGTCCTGAAGCACTGAGGTTCGGGGGGATTCCAGAATCCCGGGATCCAGGGGGTTCCTGGGGCACTGAGATTTAGGGGGGTCCCGGGATCTGGGAATCCTCCATGGTCTGGGGTGGTCCCGAGGCACTGAGGTTCAGGGGCACTCCAGGATCCCGGGATCCAGAGGGGCCCAGGGATGTCTCAGGATCCAAGAGGGTCCCTGGAGCAAGGACGGGGTTCCCCTGTGCCCATGCCAGAACGCCTGGGGGGTGCCACAAACTCCCCCCCGATCTCTGCGCCCCTCGGGGCAGCAGCTCCCGCTGACGCCCCCACCTCGGGCAGGCGGGAGCTGCGTCCCTTCGGGGTGCAGGTCTCCATCATCGAGCCTGGAGGCTTCCAGACGGGCATGATCGACCCCGTCCCGCTGGTGAAGGGCTTCCTTCGCCTCTGGGAGCGTCTCCCTGCAGAAACCCAGGCAGCCTACGGCCGCCACTACGTGGACAAATGTGAGTCCATCCCCACATTGCACCACATTGCACCACCCCCCGATCCCACCTCCATCCCTCTGAGCCCCTTGTGCCCACCCAGATGCCAAGAGCACGGCGCTGCTGCACCGCCTGAGCAGCTCCCGCCTGTCGCATGTCACCGATGCCATGACACACGCGCTGCTGTCCCGCTGTCCCCGCAGCCGCTACGCCGCCGGCTGGGATGCCCGGCTCATCTTCCTGCCCCTCAGCTACTGCCCGGCCTGGCTGTCCGACACCGTCATCGGCTTCTTCCTGCCCATCCCGGCCAGCGGCGTCCCCTGAGGGCCACCAGAGCGGGGACATGGCCCGTGGGTGTCTCAGCGCCTCGGGGAGGTGCTCAATAAAGGCGGTGCAATGCTGGAGGTGTCCCATGGTCACTTGGCCACGGTGCCGGTGACCACCGAGGGGTCCCGTGGGAGAATCCCGGTCTCTGTCTGTGCCCAGAGCAACTGCATAACCCGAGATATCCCGGCTCGGCTGCAGGGACCGAGCCGGGAAAGGCAGAGCCGTGTTCATCCATGCCCTGGGCACGGCGTATCCCGGGATAAACGGGCTGGGAAAGGCAGAGCCGTGTTTATCCATCCCCTGGGCATATCCCGGGATAAAGGGGCTGGGAAAGGCAGAGCCGTGTTCATCCATGCCCTGGGCATATCCCGGGATAAACGGGCTGGGAAAGGCAGAGCCGTGTTCATCCATCCCCTGGGCATATCCCGGGATAAAGGGGCCGGGAAAGGCAGAGCCGTGTTCATCCATGCCCTGGGCACGGCGTGACCCGGGATAAACGGGCTGGGAAAGGCAGAGCTGTGTTCATCCATCCCCTGGGCACGGCGTGACCCGGGATAAACGGGCTGGGAAAGGCAGAGCCGTGTTTATCCATGCCCTGGGCACGGCACATCCCGGGATAAACGGGCTGGGAAAGGCAGAGCCGTGTTTATTCATCCCCTGGGCATATCCCGGGATAAACGGGCTGGGAAAGGCAGAGCTGTGTTCATCCATCCCCTGGGCTCGTGGGCGGTGATCCCCGCGTCACTCATCGAGCTAATTAAGAGCTGATTAGCGATCAGCAGCTCCGGGGCAGGTCTCTGGGGTTGTGCATTTGCTTGCGGCACCGGAGCAGCACCAACTCAACGCCCCCAGCTCTGGCAAGGATAAGGGGATGCGGTCCCGAGCCCAAGCTGGACCGGGACCCCCGAGATGCGAGAGGGGTGAGGAGGAGCCAGGACCTTGCACAAGCCGCCTTCAGCCTCGCCGAGCTGCTTCCCCGGCCGAGGAAACTTTTCCCAAGTGTTTTCTTTGGCTTAGAAAATCCAAAATGCTTCAGGCAGCCCCCGCAGGTCGCGTTCGGGGCCGGGATGTGGCGTTCCAACCCTCCCGGAGCTGCAGCCTTGGCTGTACCTGCCCTGGGACACCAAATTGCGCCCAAATCCCTCCGGCAGCACCACGGCTGCCAGGGGAGGGAAGGAGTTTGGGAATTGCGGATCCCTGGCGCTGCCTCTGCCTGGAGCTCACCTCTGCAGGCCCTGAATGAGGCTGGGGGCTCCTGGGGGCACATTTGGGGTGCCGAGAGCCTTGGGGCACCCCAATATTGTGGCAGGGATGGGCAGAAGGGGCTGAGCTGCTGTGCCCGTGTTCACAGGGGTCTGAGGATGAGGGAAGAGACGAGGATCTGACTCTGTGTTTCAGAAGGCTTGATTTATTATTTTATGATATGTATTATATTAAAACTATACTAAAAGAATAGAAGAAAGGATTTCATCAGAAGGCTGGCTAAGAATAGAAAAAGAAAGAACGAATAACAAAAGTTTGTGGCTCGGACAGAGAGTCCGAGACAGCCGGACTGTGATTGGACATTAATTAGAAACAACCACATGAGACCAATCACAGATCCACCTGTTGCATTCCACAGCAGCAGATAATAAATGTTTACATTTGGTTCTTGAGGCTTCTCAGGAGGAAAAAATCCTAAGGAAAGGATTTTTCGTAAAACGTGTCTGTGTCAGAAAGGCTGATTGATTATTTTATGATAAATGTATTATATAAAAACTGTACTAAAAGAATAGAAGAAAGGATTTTCATCTGAAGGCTTGAAGGAATAGAGTAGGAATGGAATGATAATAAAATCTTGTGACTGACCAGAGAGTCCGAGACAGCCGGACTGTGATTGGCCATTAATTAGAAACAACCACATGAGACCAATCACAGATCCACCTGTTGCATTCCATAGCAGCAGATAATAAATGTTTACATTTTGTTCTTGAGGCTTCTCAGGAGAAAAAAATCCTAAAAAAAAAATATTTTTCAGAAAATATCATAGCTACAAGCTGCCTGTCCCAACCCAACTTGGAAATCCAACCAGCTCCCAAAACCTTGCTGCTCCCACCATGCTCAGAACTCCTGCAAAATCCTTGACAGCTCCCAGATCCTGCTCAGCCCCAGAATTCGGTGTAAAAATCGCCTGATCTGTTAAACAAAACCAGCAGAGCATTGCTTCCCTTTCGGATGGGACAAATCCCCCCAGCCCCTCACCACCCCCACGACCCCAACTGACCCAAAATGTGCCCGAAACTGCCGAGTTCCTGTTTGGCAGCCGCTCCTGCCGGGGCTGGTACCTGCACACGAGGTCAGCGGCGCTGGGTTTGTTGTTGTGAGCTCCGCCTTATCAGCGCCCTGGCGCTTCCCCGCTCCCCGAGCCTTCCTTCCGAGCCGATTGTTGATCCCGCAGTCTTGGCTGCGCTGGAAAAAAAAGGAGATTTCCTGCAATTGTTTCGCAGGACTTGCAGCCCCATGCAAAATTTTCTGCCCTATCAGCCCCTTCCCCAGCGCCGGGGCAAGGCTTGGGCTTCCCCTGTCAGGCCGCGGGGCAATCAAGGCTCTGTGATTAATTGCTGCCTGGCCAGAGGTGCTTCTCTGGCCACATCCATCTGCCAGCGGGCAGAGAGCTCAGCCTTCAACCCTTCCCCACGGAACAAACGCCCGGGCTCGCCCTGATACGGAGGTGGCATCAGGGACAGCTTTGGTGTTTTTGGTATAACCCGACCCCTCAGAGCTGGGGCAGGACCTGGCGTGTGTTTTCCCCATCCAGGCAGGATCCGACCTCTTATCTCAGCGTGGTGACAGTGGAGGGGACACTCAGGAAGCCTCGGGGACGCCCATCTATGGCCATAGGGGGGCTCTTTACAGGCCACAAACGGGACGGGGCTGCTGTGGAACTGCCTTGAGCTGTTTTATTTTCCAGCATCGGTCTCATTGCATGGTTATGACAATGGGAAGATGCCAGCAGCTCACATCTCAGGCAGCAGACTAAGAATTTAATGTTATAACTCACTTTATGAGCTTCTTGACCAATCCCACAAAGCAAAAGCACATTGACAGTAGTTCTATCCAATCACCATAAGCACAGGTACCTTTGGTTAAAACAATGCTTGCTTATTTCGAATACAATATTTACTTGTAAGCCCTAAAGCACAACGCACAGAGCTCCATTATTAAGCTTCAAACTTCCTAATATCTTGCTAGATAAACTTTTCTGTAGCTTAGAGAGTTATTCTGACAAGCGTTAATACACAGGCCATTGTTCTATTTGTCCTTGCCTTTCTACAGTTTAAATAATTTTTCTGCCGACCTATCTCATGGCTGCTGCTTGGCTCTAATCACAGTTCTGCTGTCTCTGGGCCCTGCCTTTTGCAGCTTTCCCCAAACCCTCTGATTCTGTTGATTCCCACACCATCCATCCCCAGGCACCTGCGGCTTCCCCACCGACACCTCCTCGGCGCCTCCCCGGGTCCGTCCCCACCCTGCGGCGAAATCAAAGCGGAGCCGAGTCCCGGCGCTGCGAATGCCGTGAAATGTCCCCGCGCCGGGCTCAGGATGTCGCACCACGCCGCTCATTTCCTGCCCAGCCAGCGGCCACCAAGCCCACCCGAGCTCCGTGCCCAGAGGCGCCTGAGCTGCCGAGCCGAGAGGATCCCCCCGCTGCCGAGCAGCCCCAGCGCAGCCGCAGGTGAGGCAGCGCCGTCCCTGCTCCCTCCGTTCCTTCTGTCTGTCCTCTTTACCGTCCATCTGTCCCCTCTCTCATCTGCCTGTCCCTTCTCCCGTTTGTCTGTCCCTGGTCCTGTCTGTCTGTCTGTCCCCTCTACCATCCATCTATCCTCTCGCTCATCCGTCTGTCCTCTCTCCCATCTGTCTGTCCCTGGTCCTGTCTGTCCCTTCTCCTGTCTGCCTGTCCCTTCTCCTGTTTGTCTGTCCCTTCTCCTGTCCGTCTGTCCCATCTCCTATCCATCTGTCCCCTCTCCTGTTTGTCTGTCCCTGCTCCTGTCTGCCTGTCCCTTCTCTTGTCCATCTGTCCCCTTTCCCATCTGTCCATCGCTTCTCCCGCTTGTCTGTCCCTTCTCCTGTCCGTCTGTCCCCTTTAACATCCATCTGTCCTCTCTCCCATCCATCTGTCCCTTCTCCTGTTTGTCTGTCCCCTCTCCTGTCCATCTGTCCCCTCTCCCACCTGTCCATCCCTTCTCCTGTTTGTCTGTCCCCTCTCCTGTCCATCTGTCCCCTCTCCCACCTGTCCATCCCTTCTCCTGTTTGTCTGTCCCTGCTCCTGTCTGCCTGTCCCTTCTCCTGTCCGTCTGTCCCCTTCACCATCCATCTCTCCCCTCGCCCATCTCTCCATCCCTTCTCCTGTCTGTCTGTCCCCTCTCCCGTCCATCTGTCCTGCCTCTCCTCAGCCCCAGCAGCCTCTCAGGACCTGCAGGGCAGAAGAGGACGGGACGTTCAGGATCCCTGGGGGTGGCAGCTCCAGCCCGCCCCGGCTTTGGGGCCGGTGGGTGCCACAGGGGTGACACTCACGGGTGGCACCAGCTGTGGCTCGCTCCTGGCTTGCCAGGCTCCAAATGAAGCGGGAAAACCCCGCTGGGAGGGCAGAATCCCGCAGGATTCCCAAGGGAACGGCGGCTCCTGGGCACCTTCCCGAGGGAGCGGCTGCTCCAGCAGCCCGAGGCTGGACGGGCTCTGCAGCCTCTTTGCTGGGCTGGGATCGGGGCTCTCACTTGGGGCATTTAGAGGATGTTCAGGTCTGCGTTTCCCTGAAATGTGCCATTTTGTCACCTACTTGGATGTCCCGATGGCTCCCGGCAGGGTGAGGGTGGCTGGGAGCGATCACACCCTGAGGGCTCGGGTGGGAGCGGTGGCTTTCCCGCTGGAGCTGCCTCTGGGACAGAGCCACCAACTCCTCTCTGTGTCCCAGGCCAAGCTCTGGGACAGGGGACAGCCACCACATGTGGTGATTGTAATTTGTGTCTGGAATTTGTATGAGGGGATCACCTGGGTGGACACAGCATCTTTTGAGGGTTGATGTAGGGAGTCACCGTGGGAGTAAAAATGGGGTTGGAAGCTCCCAGAAGGACCTTTCTGAGCCCCACACAAGGGCTCTCTGTCTCAGCCTGCCCAGCTCAGTGCTCTCCCTTTCCTGCAGCCACCAGGATGGCCGAGGTGACCACTGTCCCCATGGAGACACACACTGTCCCGAGTGAGTACGGCGACTACCACAACCTGTCCGAGCTGTTCTACCTCCTGAACCACACCTACACCTTCTGCGAGTTCAGCCTGGACGAGAACGTCAAACGAGTGGTTCTCTTCATCCTCTACCTGGTCATCTTCGTGGTGGGCTTGGTGGAGAACCTCCTCGTCATCTGGGTCAACTGGCAGACACGGGGCACCAAGAGCTTGGTCAACCTCTACGTCATCAACATGGCCATCGCTGACCTGGGCGTGCTGCTCTCGCTGCCCATCTGGATGCTGGAGGTGATGCTGGATTACACCTGGCTCTGGGGCAGCTTCCTCTGCCGCTTCACCCACTACTTCTACTTCGCCAACATGTACGCCAGCATCTTCTTCCTCACCTGCCTGAGCGTGGATCGCTACGTGACCCTGACCAGCTCCTCCCTCTTCTGGCAGCGGCACCAGCACCGCGCGCGCCGCGCCGTCTGCGCCTGCTGCTGGCTCCTGGCCGCCGCCATCCCCGTGCTGGAGGTGGCCCACATGCAGCTGGTCAACACCGGGGAGCCCATCTGCATCTTCATGGCTCCTTTTGAGACCTACGACGAGTGGGCTCTGGCGGTCAGCCTGGCCACCACCACCGTCGGGTTCCTCATCCCCTTCCCCATCATCGCGGCGTTCAACGTGCTGACGGCGCGGTTCCTGCGGCGCGCCAAGCCCGAGAGCCGCAAGCACTGCCTGCTCATCTACGCCTACATCGGGGTGTTCCTGCTCAGCTGGCTGCCCTTCCACGTCGTGCTGACCCTGCTCACCCTCGAGGGCAACCACATCATCCTGCACTGCACCTTCGCCCACCTCCTCTACTTCTTCTACGACATCATCGACTGCTTCACGCTGCTCCACTGCGTCGTCAACCCCATCCTCTACAACTTCCTCAGCAAGAACTTCCGCAGCAAACTCATCTCTGCCGTGGTCAAGTACATCCCCAAGGACCACGGTGGCCAGAAGGGAGCTGGAAATTCCTCCTCCGGCACGCAGCACTCCATAGTCATCGCGAAGGACAACAGCCCTCCCAACTAAAGAGGGTCAGACTCTCCTCGTGGCTCCCTGGGGACAGTGGGATTGGTTTTCCTGCTGCTGAGGACATGATTTGCTTGGGCACAGCCCTGCTTGGCCGGGCACTTCCTGTGCCAGCTTTGAGGAGAGCTGGGAGCTATGGACATCTTGCCTCTGGAGCGCTGTCGTGTCCAACCTAAAGGAAGGATAAGAGAAAATTATGTTCCCTGTTTGATAAGAACATTAGATTCCCTTGCAATAATAAAGTTTGTTACTCCACTCCGTGCCTGACACAGCCCCAAGATCAGAGCCCCATCAAGCTGAGGGGTTGGGGTGCAGCATCTGCCCCACCACAGGGGTTCCTGCATCACCCAAACTGCCCCTGGCCCCCAGCCCTGGGCATGGCACTGCCTGGTGAGCGCCATCCCGAGTGGGACAGGAGGAGTTTGGAACTCAAACCTCCCCCCATAGTGCCCAGCAACATCCAGAGCCTGATTTTTGAGAGATGAAGGCGAAGCAGCCCAAGGGGCTGAGCAGGGCACAGACCTGAGGGAGAGGAGGAACAATTTGGATTCAAATCAGCCACTCCTTCAGGGCAATTTTGCAAAGCCGGCTGTAAATTTTTTACAAATTTTAAATTAGCGATGGCTAAACTGGGTTTTACTGGGAAAGGCTGCTCAGACTAACTTTGGGTCCCCCATCCCATTAACTCCTCTGGAGCATCCCCTGGCAGGTTTTTATGGCCACTGGGTGGATTTCTCAACTCCAACAAGCCCCAACATCCCTTCCCCTTCCACCAAAGCCCCTGTGGGAGTGCAGGGATGTGCAGAAATCCTCAGAGCTGGAGCACGGGCTGCGTTTGTGCCGTGCAAGGAACCGGAGAATCCGGAGAAAGTTCATCCTTGTGTGTGGGTCCTGATCTCAGTCACGTGCTGGGGGTCAGGGCCTTTACTGGGGGAAGGTGCCAGAGACGCCATAAATCCACCAAAGGCCTTGAGCTGCTGGAGGAGCACTGGGTGAAAAAAAGCAAAGCATAAGCAGTTTCTGGGGACAGGATGCTGGCTCAGGGCTGGGAGCAGGATGTCCCAGGAGAAGCCCCTGGCCAGGATGTGGGGTTATCACAGGGCTGGCTGGGAAAGCTCTGCCACTTCCAGGCATCCCCGATGGGGTAAAATCCTGAATTCCTCGGGGTTTCTTCTGCAGGGATGTTCCTTTTTACCCCAGGACAAGAATCCCAACCCAGCTCTTACACAGAAACCCCGGGAAGGCTCCAGCAGGGTCAGAATTCCCTGCTCAGGAATTCCCTTCTCTGTTCCTGTGAGACCCCTCCAGGCTGGGATCTGCACCCACCACCTTCATTCCCTGATCCCAAATCCTCCCTGAGCTTCCCTTTGTTAATTCCCTCCCATTTCCAACCAAGAAATGGAAGATAAACACAAAACCAGCCTCTCACCAGGGCAAAACTATATTCAAGATACTTCAACATGTAAAATTTGGTATTTTTCACCCAATAAACTTAATTTTTAACTGTCTTTAATTTCTCTGCACTTTTGTCCATAAACTTAAGGGCCAGAGTGGCCTCAAATAAATTGTTCCCACCTCCATGGGAAATTCTTCCTTGTGTCAAGGTGGAATTTCTTGTGGTTTCATTTATGGCTGTTGTTCCCTGTCCTGTCACACCACTGAAAAGTTTGGCACCGTCCTCTTGGCACCCACCCTTGAGGTGTTTTTATGGATTGATGAGATCCCCTCGCAAATGAGAAATCTGAGACATTTTTATGGGTTGATGAAATCCCCTCTGAGATATTTGAGATATTTTTATGGATTAAAAAGGTCCCCTCTCAAATGAGAAATCTGAGATATTTTTATGGATTGTTGGGATCCCCTCTCAAATGAGAAATCTGAGATATTTTTATGGATTGACAAGATCTCCTCTGAGATATCTGAGATGTTTTTATGGATTGATGAAATCCCCTCTGAGATATTTGAGATAATTTTATGGATTAAAAAGGTCCCCTCTCAAATGAGATATCTGAGATAATTTTATGGATTCATGAAATCCCCTCTGAGATATCTGAGATATTTTTATGGATTAATCTGAGAAATCTGAGATGTTTTTATGGATTCACGAGATCCCCTCTCAAATTTGATATTTATATGGATATTTGAGATATTTTTATGGATTAATCTGAGAAATCTGAGAAATCTGAGATGTTTTTATGGATTCACAAGATCCCCTCTCAAATGAGATATTTATACAGATATTTGAGGTATTTTAATGGATTGATAGATTGGATCCCCTCTCAAATGAGAAAGCTGAGATATTTTTATGGATTAATCTGAGAAATCTGAGAAATCTGAGATATTTTTATGGATTGATGAAATCCCCCTCTGAGATATTTGAGATGTTTTTATGGATTCATGAGATTCCCTCTCAAATGAGGTATTTATACAGATATTTGAGATATTTTAATGGATTGATAGACTCTCCTCCCAAATGAGAAATCTGAGATATTTTTATGGATTGATGAAATCCCCTCTGAGATATCTGAGATATTTTTATGGATTAATCTGAGAAATCTGAGAAATCTGAGATGTTTTTATGGATTCACGAGATCCCCTCTCAAATGAGATATTTATATGGATATTTGAGATATTTTTATGGATTAATCTGAGAAATCTGAGATGTTTTTATGGATTCACGAGATCCCCTCTCAAATGAGATATTTATATGAATATTTGAGATATTTTGATGGACTGATAGAATCCCCTGTCAAATGAGAAATCCGAGATATTTTTATGGATTGATGGAATCCCCTCTGAGATATTTGAGATGTTTTTATGGATTGTTGGGATCCCCTCTCAAATGAGAAATCTGAGATATTTTTATGGATTGATGGAGCCCCCTCTGAGATATTTGAGATATTTTTATGGATTGATGGAGCCCCCTCTCAGCCTCCTCTTCTCCAGACTAACCAAGCCCAGCTCCCACACCCTCTCCTCCGCTCCAGACCCCTCCAAACCATTTTGAAGTCGTTTCCCAGCCCATGGAGCCCCAGCTCCTGGCAGAAAAGGCTCATCCAGGCACACAAACCCTGGGATTGCCCAATGGGTGGGCTCTGCTCCCACCCCTCACTCCCTCCTGCTCCTGTAGCCCACAGGAACATCCCAAACTGCTCCCCCTGAGCCACAAACCCAGGGATGGCCTCACCTGCTCTCCCCAGGGCATTCCTGTGAGGAAAACATTTTATTAAAAAAAAGCAGCTGCACAAGAGGTCAATGTTTTCCGTTTTATTATTCTAAATAAAAACCACACTTTGTGCTGAACAATGGAGTAGAAAAGAACCCAATGTACAACGATTTTAGACATCTACGATTCGGGGAAGGGGTGTGGGGAGGGGAAAAGTTTACAAAATATACAAAACTTTACAGCAAATAGATAGTAAACACTTAAATAGCAGGAGGTCAGTACCTACGATTAACTTAACAAAAAAGGTTAGACAGCAAATTCAACTCTTGTTCTTCCTTCCTTTCTTTCTTCCTTTCTTTCTTCTTCTGCTCAATTTCTCTGCTGACAGACCCGGATCCACTGAGAACGGGGGAAAAGTGAATTTTGTGTTTTTGGGGGTGGATCCACTGAGATCCACTGAGAACGGGGGAAAAGTGAATTTTGTGTTTTGGGGGTGGATCCACTGAGATCCACTGAGAACGGGGGAAAAGTGAATTTTGTGTTTTGGGGGTGGGAGCGAGCCTGGCCTTGGGGAAGGCTCCGTGACCTGGATGCTGCCAGAATTTCCCCTCTCGGCCCCCAGGAATCCCACAGCACTTTGCCAACCCCGGGGGAGGCCAACACCACCAGGCTTGGTGTCCCCACAGTCCCCACCAGGGGCAGTGGGGACAGGAGAGAGCCAGGTTTGCCCAAAGTGATGGTGAGGAATGAAATCCCAGCTGGTTTTGGCTCTCCCAGCCCTGAGCTGGAGCAGGCTGGGGACAGGGGTGACACCCCCTGCCCACCCCAAAGGCTCAGGAGCCCCCCTCAGGTCTCTGAGCCCCCTGGGAGCCACCCCCAGGAGCAGCAGCAGGGTCAGACCCACCCCTGCAGCCCCTGCAGTGCAGATTTGGGGTGTTCCAGGTGGGAATCATCTGCTCTAACCACAACAGAAATTCCCTGCGTCAGAACCAGCAGCAATGGGGGGGCTCCTGCTTTTCCCCCCCCCCAGGCAGGAGCAAGGGCTGGCTGTGCCTGTTGGGTGTTTGGGTGTAAAAGCTTCACTTTTTGGTTTATGTGCACAAAAAGGCTTTTGCTTTTCAGCAGACCCTCCCTGAAGCTCGCCACGGCTTCTGGAACATTCCAGGAGGCTCTCCAGGCTCTCCCAGCCTCCTCAGCCACCTCCAGAGCAGTGCAGGTCGTGTCCATCCCTGTCCCTGTCCCCAGCCCTGAGTTCCACCCTCGAGGGGGTGACTGGGGGGCCCCCAATGGTCCCTCCCAGCCTCATCCACCCCACAATTCCACAACAGGAACCCAGCTCAGAGCAGCCCACAGCAAAGCCCCACCACTGCCCAGAGCACCGCACCGCTCCCAAAATTCCCATTTCTCTCGTAAAACCTCAGCACAGCTCCACAGGGACGCCAGGACCACGAGCCTGGAGCTCAAAACCCAAGAGCTGCAGCAGC
Source organism: Agelaius phoeniceus (assembly GCF_020745825.1). NCBI lineage: Eukaryota > Metazoa > Chordata > Aves > Passeriformes > Icteridae > Agelaius > Agelaius phoeniceus. Next base: position 1,454,840 of record NC_071699.1, read on the forward strand.
CCAGGCCAACCCAGAGCTGAGCCTGGCTCTGGTGCCTCCCTCCCCTCTCCAAATCCAGGCTCCAGGCACCCTCCCCGCTCCTGGAGGTAGCTCAGTACCACAGGAGGTACCACCCTCATTTTACAGATGAGGAAACTGAGGCAAAGAGGTGAAGTGGTGACTTGCCCAAGGCCATGGTGGAGCTGGGAGAGAAACCCTGGGGTGCTCTGAGCTCGCTGAGCTCGGCCCCCACTGCAGGATGGCCCTTCCTGGGTGTCCCTTCCCCGTGTCCCTTCGCAGGGAGGAGGCAGCAGGGTGAGTTTCCAGGGTTTGCAAATCACTAGTTTTAGTTTAGTTTTAGTTTTTAGGTTTAGTTTTTAGTTTTAGTTTTTAGTTTTGTAACAGCAAAACTTGACAGAAGCGCAGGGGCTGATCCAGGCTGGAGAGCCCCGAGCACTTCTTTGTTTGTGAGGTAGAATTGAGTTACCCAAGGGCAATCCCAGCTTGGAAAGATCTGTTCCTCCCCCCCACCTCTGCCCCACAAAAAAAGCTGGGTAACAACAGGGAGAAACCAATCCATGACCTTCCCAGTGTTAACACTGTTGGCACCTCGCTGGGATGGCCAGGAGAGACCCCAGGAGGGGCCAGGAGAGACCCCAGGAGAGACCCCAGGAGGGGCCAGGAGAGACCCCAGGAATGGCCAGGAAAGACTCCAGGATTGGCCAGGAGAGACCCCAGGAGAGACCCCAGGATTGGCCAGGAGAGCCCCCCCATGCTGAGGTGAACCTGACACAGGGTCAAGAGAGACCCCCATGGCCAGGAGAGCCTCCTGCACCAAGGGGCACTGAAATGTAGAGGGGGAGAGCCCCCCATGCCCAGGAGAGCCCAGGAGAGCCCCTCCATGCCCAGGAGAGCCCCCTAAACCCAGGAGAGCCCCTCCACACCCAGGGGAGCCCCTCCATGTCCACTCCATGCCCAGGGGAGCCCCTCCATGCCCAGGAGAGCCCCCCATATCCAGGAGAGCCCCTCCATGCCCACCCCATGGCCAGGAGAGCCCCTCCATGCCCAGGAGAGCCCCTCCAAACCCAGGAGAGCCCCTCCACGCCCAGGAGAGCCCCTCCATGACCAGAGAAGCCTCTCCATGCCCAGGAAAGCCCCTCCATGCCCAGGAGAGCTCCCTGTGCCAAGGAGAGCCTGACACAGGTCCAGGGGAGTCCCCTCCATGCCCAGGGGAGCCTCTCCAAACCCAGGAGAGCCCCTCCATGCCCACCCCATGGCCAGGAGAGCCCCTCCATGCCCAGGAGAGCCCCCCATGCCCAGGAGAGCCCCTCCAAACCCAGGAGAGCCTCTCCATGCCCAGGAGAGCCCCCCAAACCCAGGAGAGCCCCTCCATGCCCACCCCATGGCCAGGAGAGCCCCTCCATGCCCACCCCATGGCCAGGAGAGCCCCTCCATGACAAGAGAAGCCTCTCCATGCCCAGGAGAGCCCCCCAAACCCAGAGGAGCCCCCTAAACCCAGCAGAGCCCCCTATGCCCAGGAGAGCCCCTCCATACCCAGGAGAGCCCCCCAAACCCAGAGGAGCCCCCCAAACCCAGAGGAGCCCCCCAAACCCAGGGAAGCCCCCCCAGAAGTGGCCAGCATGCAGCTGCAGGGGCCGAGCCATCGCCGCCGTGGCTCCCACTGCACGAATGAACAAACTCACATCACTCCAAGCACACAGGTTTGCCACAGGAACACGTCCAGGCTGTGGGAGGGAGGGGGGATCCCTTTGGCAGGAGAAGGGGTCCCCCTCCTCCTCCTTCCAGGGAGTTTAAGGCAACAGCTTCATCCTGACTCATCTGCTGGGGCAGAGCAGAGCCAGGAGAGTCCCGGCTCTCTGGGGCCACCACAAATTCCCCCAAAAAGAGCAGGGGAGCTTCCCCTCCCTCTCCAGTCCTGCAGGAGATCTCCATGCTCACACAGCCACCTCTGCCCAGGCTCGGCAGGGAGGTCCTGGGGCTCCTTCACCTTCTCCTCCAGGTCTCAGGGCAGCAAACAGGAATGTGTGAATGCCCTGCTCCTGATCCCTGCTGGGATCCCTCCTTGTTTACACACTCGGGTGCTTCCTGCTCCTCTCCCCAGAGCACACTTTGCTTGTCTCCTGGCAGTAGCAGCAGAACACCAGGGATGCCCAGAATGTCTTTTTTCTTTCCTTTTTTTTTCTTTCTTTCTTTCTTTCTCTTTTGTTCCTTTCCTTTCGAGTCCAGCGCCTGCTCTGGCTCTGTCCCTCTCCACTGAGGTCAGGTGTGAAAATCTTAGCAGCATCAGTTTGTGGACAAGCTTAGCCTGGTCAAGAGGGCTAAAAGGTTAAAAAAAAAAAAAGAAAAATAGAATCTAGACTCAAAAACTAGTGAGAAATGCTAAAAGCACAGATGGTCTCTAACAGGACCAGAGGTAAGTAAACACGACAGACTCCTTGAAACAGTGATGTACCTCACGTGCTGTTAATTTGTACAACGCCACCAATCTAAAAAGCCCTAGGAAGGCCCAAAAATAATAAAATAAAATTAAAAAAATCAAACCAAAACCAAAAAAGAATTCCATCCATGATGCCTGACCATTAAATAAAACGAAACAACTTGGTTTGTTTCTTTTTTTTTTTTTTTTCTCTTTCCTTTTTTCCTCCTCCTCCATCATTAATGAACACTCTTCTTCCCCATCAGCTATCCGTGTTTTTCTCAGCCTCTTTGGAATGGATGATGTACATGAAAGTCTGCTCGATGGTGAAATCTGGCGGGAGGCTGCCCTTGTGCACCCCTATGTGCTTGCTCATCAGGTTGAGCGTGGAGCTGTAGTGGCCACACACGGTGCAGCGATACATCAGGGCCCCCGAGTGTGTCCTCAGGTGACACTTGATGGTGGAACGCCCTCGGAAGAACTTGTGGCACACCTTGCACTGGTACGGCTTCTCCCCGGTGTGGATGCGCCGGTGGTAGTTGAACTCGCTGGTGTGGGCAAACCTCTTGCCACAAACCTTGCAGCTGTACTTGCTGTTCCCTGGCTGGTTCTGCAGCGCCAGATCCTCGCTCAAGAACTCCTCGGGCAGCTTCCTCTTGGGCAGCCCCTGGGGCTGCAGGCGCTCCCCAAATCCCGCCCGGATGTCCAGGCTGCCCCCACATTTGTGCTGGCTGACGTGGTAGCGATAAGCGGCCTCCAGCTTGAAGCTCTGGCTGCAGAAGTGGCACTGGAAAAGAGCCTCCTCCACGTGCTGGTGCACGGCCAGGTGCTTCTCCAGGAGCTGCCTGTCCACAAAGCTGCTGGCACACACAGAGCAGGAGAAGACAGAGATGCCCAGGTGGGACAGGGCGTGCCACAGCAGGCTGCAGAGGCTCAGGTGCCGCTGGTCGCACACGCCGCACGTTTGGCTCTTCAGGTTCACATGCTCCAGCAGGTGGTTCCGGACCGTCTGGAAATCTTTGGCCAAGGGCTTCCCACAGGCAGCACAGGCCAGCTCAGGGCCGGGCCCTCCCCCAAAAACAGCCACCTTGCCCGGGAGGGGGTCGCTGGGGTGGACAATGACGTTGTTGTCGAAGACCCCGTCCCGCCGGTGCAGCGTCAGCTGCCACTGGGTGAAGAACTTGGTCTCGCACATGTCGCAGGAGAAGAGGAAGATGCCGATGTGGGACAGCACGTGGGTCACCCTGGAGTTACGGTCCTGGAAGTGGGTCTCACAGACCTTGCAGTTCCCTGTCAGCAGGTCCACGTGGTCCCTGGCGTGCTGGCGGATCAGCTGGATGTTGGGTTCCAGAACCTTCTTGCACACCTGGCAGGGCATGGCCTTGCTGTCCCGGCTGTCGCTCTCGAAGGCCAGCTCCTCCTCGCTGTCATCACTCAGCTCTATCACTTCCTCAGATGGGACCAGCTCTTCTCCAGCATCCTCAAAATGCAGCTCAGCCTCTCCCAAATCCTCCAGCTGGAGCTCATCCATCTGCTCGAATCCCTGCTCTTTGGAGTGGTCGCTGTTGCTGGGGCAGGAATTGCTCCCCGTGGAGACATCCAGGGAGGGGTCAGTGGGGAAGAAGCCACCCTTGCTGTAGTCACCATTGCTCTGGGCCTTGTACTGAGGGCAGGAGCTGCCAGTGGTCTGTGCCACGACATTCCCACCAGGCTGAGCCCCCAGACCCGTGACTGGAGTGAATTGTCCTGCATCAGACTCCTGCTCTGTCTTGGGAGGCTGCTGTGGGTGCATCAGGGGAAGAGCCTGGCTGGCCTCACCCACAGCATTCCTGTCATCCTCTTTGTAGCTTCCCACCACGTCCCCGTGCAGGAGATAATTCCGCTCGGGGCCGAAATGCTCCGCGCCACTCCGGATGTCCCCCAAAGAGTGGCTCTGCTCCGAGGAGGTGCTGCTCAGCACCCCAGCCCTGCCTTCCCCCACAGACAGAGCAGGCTGCTTGGTGATGGCCGAGCTCTCCAGGTCAGGGAAGGTGGAGTGACAAGCCTGCAGCAGATCCTCCATGCCCAGCCGCTCCGCCACCTCGTAGATCACCCCCACATTGATGAGGTCGGTGAAGAGCTCCGAGGTGTACACAAAGCTCAGGATCTTCTCAAAGTTGGCCGGTGTGATGAAATCCACCACGTAGGTCCTGGCAGCGTCCAGCCCAGTGTTGAGGAAGAGGTTCTGGAAGTAGCCAGCAGCACAGGCCAGCACGGCCTTGTGCGCGGCAAAGGAGCGGGAGCCCACCAGGATGGTGACGTCGCACATGGTCTCGGAGAGGCGGCACTTGTTGAGTTCCTTCAGCAGGTTGTTGGGGTGGTTGGTGCTGTGCAGCTTGATCCTCATGCCCATCTTAGCAGCTGCTTTAAGAGTCCTTTCTGCTGGTCAGCTCGGCCTTCACGCTCTCATCCGCGGCGGGAGCAGGAATTGGCAGGGCAAGGGGCTCTGCAGAGGGGAAACGCAAAAAAAAAAATGTTATTTAACAACCAAAGCAACGTCACTCTGGTCATACCTCCCGTTTTCCAACTTTCTGAGGAGCCACAGAGCAGCTGCTCAGCTGGAGATGGACTAAACCTGTCTTGTCAGCTCAGTTTTGGGAAGTGAAAAGCTGGATGTGCAAAGCAGCAAAGTCAAAACAAAAAGATTCTCAGGGGCAGCCTGAAGCTCCCACTGCTACAGGGGCAGGGACAGAGATCCTGCTGACCCTGAGACCAAACCAGAGCCTGTTCCAGACCTCTCCCTCTTCCCGAGCTGGGGATGAGGCTCCTCTCCAAAGAGATGTTACTCAGGCCGGACACGCCAGCTGGATTCACCTCTAGGTCTCCTCCAGCTGCAGCCACTTCATTCCTTCACTTCAGATTCCACCTGGACCCACAAGGAGACTTCAGGCTCCCAGGTGGGATTCTCTGCATTCCAGCCTCTGGATTCCCCTGGATGGATTCCCCCGGGATGGATTCCCCTGGATGGATTCCCCTGGGATGGATTCCCCCGGGATTTCCTGGCAGCACCTCTCGGATTCCTCAGCTGCCACCACACCTGTCCCACAGCACCGGCCATTCCTCCCTGCTTTTGTCCCTCTGTCCTGCTCACAGACACCCCACCAGCTCTTGGGATTTCACCAACTTACCCAGGAAACTCTATCCTTAATTCCCCTATTCCTAATTCCCCGCATTCCCCGCCCTGAGACAGGGAACAGCGAGCCCAGAAGGCAGCAAAGAGCAGAAGTTTGGAGGGGCTGGAGCTGCCTCTGCCCCAGCTCCGGGAAAAACCAAAACCCAGAGAACGAGCTGTTCTCCCGGGGATGGGAGGGATGGGGGAAAACACCACCGGCAGCTGAGGAGGAGGATGAAGATGCCGGGAGGAAGGCTCTGGAAACGCTGCCCAGCCCAAAAAGCAGCTGGGCAATTGGGGATGCCTGCGGAGGGGATGGGGCAGAAGGGGAAAGAACCGGAGGGAAGGGGGGCAGCGGGAAGGGGGAAGGCCCGGAGCTGCTCCGGGAGAAACGGGAGGAGATGGAGGGGAGGGACAGCGGCGTCCCCGGTGGGCCCGGGGAGCGGGGCAGGAAGGGACCCCGGGAAGAGCCACGAAAGGCGGCGGGAGGCCCCGGGGAGGGTCGGAGCGGGGCTGGCGGCGGGGACGCGGCTCGGGAGACCTGAGGGGGCCGGGGGTGGCGGGCGGGGGTCGCTCCTTACCCGCCCGGCGCCCCGCACCATCCCGGCCCGGCTCACACAAAGGCGCCGACCCGCCCCGCGCCCGCCCCGGCCCGCGCCGCCTTCCGGGAGCCGCCGGCGGCAGCGCCCCCGTGCGGAGAGGAGGAACCGGAGCGGGGGCACCGGGCGGGACACGCGGACACGGACACACGGACGCGGATACGGGCAGGGACACATGGACGCAGGGAGGGACACACGGACACGGGACGGGACAGACGGACATGAACACACGGACACGGGGCAGGACACACGGACACGGACACGGGGAGGGACACACGGACACGGACACACGGACACGGGGCAGGACACACGGACACGGGGAGGGACACACGGACACGGGGCGGGACACACGGACATGGACATGGACACATGGACACGGGGAGAGACGCACGGACACATGGACATGGGGAGGGACACACGGACACGGACACGGACACATGGACACGGGCAGGAGACATGGACACAGGGAGGGACAAACGGACACGGGGCGGGACAGACGGACACGGTGAGGGACACACGGACATGGACATGGGGCAGGACACATAGACACGGGGCGGGACAGACGGACACGGGGAGGACACACAGACACGGACACTGGTGTGGTATTTACACACTGGAACGGAAAGAAGGGGCATGAAGACAGGCACGGACACGGGAAGGGACACGGACAGGGGCACGGACACACGGACACGGGAAGGGACACGGACAGGGGCACGGACAGACGGACACGGGAAGGGACACGGACAGGGGCACGGACACACGGACACGGGAAGGGACACGGGCACTTCTCCAGTTACGGGGGCTGCCGTGGGGAAGGGACAGGTCGCTGTAGCCCAAGAGAACACGAACCCCGGCCCCGGTGGTGCCGTGGGCTCATCCCCGCGGGCTCATTCCCGCATCCCCATCCCCGTATCCCCATCCCCGCGGGCTCATCCCTACATCCCCATCCCCGCATCCCCATCCCCGCGGGCTCATCCCTACATCCCCATCCCCGCATCCCCATCCCTGCGGCCCCATCCCCGCATCCCCATCCCCCGGGCTGTCCCGAGCGGGTCCCGGAGGCGCAGCCAAGACACGGAGCCGCATTTTGCGCGTGTCCCGCGCAGACACGGGTGGGTGTATAACGGGACACGTCCAGGTGTACACAGGTGCACGGACACGCGCACGTGGGGCGGCACCGCCGCGCTCCCGACGGCTCCGTGGGCGCCGGAGCCCGGGACGCTCCCGCAGCCGGTCCCACCATCCCCGGGACACCGGACACAGCCCCGTGCGGGGCTCGTTCCGCCGCTCAGGCCGCCCGCAGCGGGGCCTCTCCGGGAGCGGGGGGTCCCGGGGAGCACCGGGGGGCCGGGCTGCCGCCTCCCCGCCCCGCCGCTCGCCCAGGCTCCGCTGCTCGCTTCCCCATGAGCCCCACGAAGAAATCGTGCATGTCTCCTGCGGAGAGACCGGCCGTCAGCGGCACCGGTACCGGCGCCGGTACCGACACCGGCACCGGGCGGGACTTACTCTTCTGCGGCGCCGCGGGGGGACCTGGAAGAGACCGAAACAGGTGAGCGAGCACCGGGCGGACCGACACCCTCCCATCCGAGCCCTCCCGCCCCTCACCGGCGCCCTCCTCCCGCAGCAGCTCCAGCGCGGCGGCGGCGGCGGCGGCGGCCCCGGGGCTGCCGCGGGGGCTCCACGGCAGCGGCTCCGGGACGGGCATCCCCTGCGGGAGCAAAGCGGGTGAGAGGGGTGGGAAGGGGTCCGGGGGGTCCCGGGGATCCGGGATCCGCCCGCCGTTCCCCCCCTCCGACGGCCGTACCAGCGCGGGGCCCGGCGGGGCGGCGGGGGCGCGGCGGGCGGGGGTGAGCGGCAGCGCCAGGAGCAGCAGCACCGCCAGCACCGGTCGGTTCTTCATCCTCAGGGGGACAGCGATCAGCGACGGAGCTTCCCGGGGCTGTCCCGAGCCGGCGAACCCTCGATGGGGCGGCCCCGGATGAGTCTGAAGCGAACCGGGCTCTGGGGAGGGAAAGAGACGGGAGACGGGCGGGCCGGGGGCGGCGGGACCCCCTCTCGGGTGTGCGGAGGAGGGACCGCGCCGCTTCCCGGGCTGCCGGTGTCCCTTGGACCCCCGGGGGTGCATTCCAGGGTTGGGGGGGTCATTACGGGGCGTGCAGGGGGCCCGGAGGTGCCGTGTCCCCGCTGGTGGCCGTGGTGCCACGGTTGTGCACTCGCACACGAGCCGTGCAAACGCGAGGGTGGGGCACGGACACGGCTCGGGCTCCGTCCTGCACGTTCACCCGGTCTCAGCACACCCGTGTCCCCTGGCACGCTCCCTGGCACGCTGGCATCCCCTGGCACGCATATGCCTGCCCACAGCTCGATTTGCTTCCAGAGCCCCTCACCAAACCCTCCCCAAATTCAACCGACGCCTTCACCCCATCTCTCCCCCTTCCTGCGCCCTCCCCAGCGCCGTCCCAACCTCCTCTTCCTCCTCCTGCCTTCCCCTAACCCCAAGCGGGGTGAGCACAGGGCACAGCAGCTCCCCGGGACCCCCCGAGAAGCCCCCAGGACCGTGGGGGACACAGGGACACCGACCTGCCGGTGGAGTCGGGGGCTGAGGGACCCTCGGCGCTGGTGGCTGTGGAGCAGGGACCCCTCGAGGCGCGGTGGTGGGCAGCAGAGGGTGGGCAGAGGTGGTGGTGGGCAGCGGTGATGGGCAGAGGTGGTGGTGGGCAGCTCCCCCGGCCCGGGCTCAGCCGGGAGGCGAAATACCGGGGCAGCAGCTGCTGCACGGCGCTAAATAAGGGGCTCTGCCCATGGCACGGCGTGGGTGGGCAAGAGGAGAGCTGCCAATGGGGGCCAGGGGGAGGTGGTACCCCCAGCCTGCAGCTTCACGCCCACGCAGCACTCACACACAGCGGAGTCACACAGCGGCACACGCGTGCCCACGCTGGCACCCTGGGGTGGGGGGTCAGCACACGGGCACCGTGCCCACGCAGGAACCCAGAATGGGGGTCAGCACATGGGTACCGTGCCCATTCTGGGGTGGGGAGTCAACACATGGGCACTGTGCCCATGCAGGAACCTCAGAATGGGGGTCAGCACACGGGCACAGTGCCCATGCAGGAAACCCAGGGTAGGGGTCAGCACATGGGCACTGTGCCCATGCAGGAAACCCAGAATGGGGGTCAGCACATGGGTACCGTTCCCACGCAGAAACCCAGGGTAGGGGTCAGCACATGGGCACTGTCCCCATGGAGGAACCCCAGAATGGGGGTCAGCACATGGGTACTGTGCCCATTCTGGGGTGGGGGTCAGCACACAGGCACTGTGCCCACGCTGGCACCTTGGGGTGGGGGGTCAGCACATGGGCACTGTGCCCATGCAGGAACCTCAGAATAGGGGGTCACCACACGGGCACGGTGCCCACGCAGCCCCCCAGCCCCTCGTTGTGATGATGTCACCATGTGTCTGTTGGCACGTGTGGGGACACGCATGGAGGAGTGGTCCTGGCTGGATGCTGGGTGGTGCACGCTGGATTTGGGGGTCTCGTGGGTGAGAGGGGGTTGGCCAGGCTCCCACACACGTGTTCAGCTGCACACACGAGCACAGGTGTGCCTGCACACACGCGCTCACAGGTACCTCACGCCCTGCCCCATTGCTGCACGCCAGGCCTGCCCTCTCTCATGCCAGGATGCGCCAAGGTGGAAGATGGGGAGGAAAATTTGGGGGTAAGCAGAGGGGCACCAGCAAAGAGGGAAGGACTGGGCCAACACACGAGAGCCAAGGTCTCCATCCCGAGCAACAGGCAGTGGTGACTGCTCCGGTGGCTGCAGCAGCCCCTCGGGAAAGCGGCTCACGTGGCAACACAGCCCGGGGCAGGGCAGCATCTGCAGCACCGGCAACGTTAATTAAATCGGAGCCTGGCCAGAGACGGTCTAATTAATTAATAACACCTACTTGTGAGATGCCAAGTGCGACGCAGCTGTGAAGAGCCGCGGTGCCCCGGGCTTGTTTATGGGCGAGGGGGAAGGTCCCTGGTGCTGGGACGTGACAGAGCGGGGAGCCCTCGGTGCTGGGACACGGCCAGGCCACCAAAAGTGCCACTGTGCACACGCACGTGCCCCACCCACGTGCTGGAGCTGCTCCAGGGCCCACCTGGGAGCTGGTGCTGATGGTGACGTGACGGGGAGTTGGCAGCTCCCCGAGGTAACGCGGGTGATGTGTGGGGACAGGATAAAAAGCCTCATCAAGAGCATGATGAGTGCAGGGGGGGAAAGGCAGAAAAGGGAGGGAGACCCTGTCATGAAGGCTGTGGGGTCCTGGGGGCTGCAGGAGTGGTGGGAGTCCTGAGGGTTCTGGGGGCTGGGAGGGGGTCCCATGGATCCTGGGGGGTTGAAGGATTGATGGAGCTCCTGAAGAACCTGGGGGCTGCAGGGCTGATGGGGTCCTGAGGATTCTTGGGGCTGGAAGGGTCCCACAGATCCTGAGAGCTGCAGGACTGGTGGGGATCCAGAGTCCTGGGCACTGCAGGACTGATGGGGGTCCTGTTGGGGTCCTGAGGCACCTGAGGGGTGCAGGACTGATGGAGGTCCCACAGGTCCTGGGCTGCAGAGTCACTGGGGCTGTGCAGTGAATTCCCTCTGTCCCATTCTCCATGTTCCTGGTCCCTAAGTGCAGCTCCAGCACCAGCCAGGGCAAGGGTGTCCTGCAGCAGGGTGGGGGGACCTTGGGCAGGGGCACAAGGACATCCAGAGCAGGCAGGAGGATGACAGGGACCTCACATGCAGCCACCCACGGCTGCCAAGAAATTGCCTCTGAAGCAGCGCGAGCTGTGAGCCACTTGATGGGAAAAGTGGCCACAATTTGGAGCCTCTCCAATCACCACAAGCTGAGTGCTGGCTGCAATCAGGGATCAGGAAAAGTCAGGAAAGCAGGAGGCCAGGATCAGGGGCTACATCACCAGGCTGTGCCCCCCCAGCTTGGGCACTGCCCCCTGAGGTCCCACCCCACCTGTAAGGAGGTGACACCGCCCTGGTACCGACACGTCAGCATCCCTTTAATGGGCTTGGAGCGATGCCTGGGTGCTGCCAGCACCCATGGGGTGGGGGATGACATAAAGGGGGTGTCAGGGTGCCAGGGTGAGGGTGGGGGTCCTGGTGAGGGTCCCCTCAGTACACCAGGACCTCCATCTTGTTGCTGCCCTTTTTCTTGCAGACAGGGCCGTTGGTGCTGGCCTTGGGGGACTCCACCACGGTGATGGACACGTCGCCCTTCGGGAAGCGGGTGGAGAACCTGGAGGAGGAGGATGGAGGGGAGGAATCAGGATGGAGAGGTGGGAGGGGGACGCGCCCACACCCGTCCCCTCATTGCCCAATGAACTGCCTTGGTTACACCCACTCCTCAGCAGCTTCCTGCTGCAGCCAATCAAATCACTTACATGATGCCCCACCCTTGGAGGCTCCACCCCCACCTCAACCCCACCCTGAGCACCGCCCTGTCCCACCCACAATAACCCCACCCTCCAATACCCACACCCACAGAGGCCACGCCCTCTGCGCTCCCAGCCCTGTCCTGCCCCACCCATTGAGGTCTTCCCTTCAGACTCTGCCCACTGTGACCACACCCACTGTAACCACGCCCAACAAAGCCCCACCCACACCTGTCAGTGATGTGCAGGGGCAGCGCCTGCCCCGTGGTGGCCTCGAAGGTCTGGTACAGGCGGGTCACCAGCTCGATGAGGTGGTCACTGACCAGCAGGAAGTCACCCTTGGCCCCCACCGTGGAGACCTGTGGGGCAAACAGGGGGTCAGCCCTGCTGGGGACCCCCTGAGCCCCCAGGGCCCCCCTCCCCAGGTACCTCCTTGAGGTGCAGGGCCAGGAAGCCGTCGGAGAAGCGGGTGACTGAGACGCCACGGATGTCACTGAGGCTGAGCACGGTCTTGGGCTGGGCGGCCTTGGGGTCAGCCAGGACCAGGTGCTCGGTGGTGAGGAGCAGCAGGCGTGGGACTGTCTGTGGGTGGGGGTCAGCGTGGGCATGCGGGTCAGTGTGGGCACATGGTCAGTGTGGGCAGGTGGTCAGTGTGGGCAGGGGGTTAGTGTGGGAAGGTGGCCACCATGAGCAGGGGGTCAGTGTGGGCACATGGTCCTCGTGGGCAGGGGGTCAGTGTAGGCAGGTGGTCACCAAGAGCAGGGGGTCAGTGTGGACAGGGGGTCACCAAGAGCAGGTGGTCATTGTGGGCAGGGGGTCAGCATGGGCAGATGGTCAGCGTGGGCAGGGGCTCAGGGTGGCCAGGGGGTCAGAGCAGGGGGTCACGGTGTCCCCGTGTGCCCTCCCACAGCCCAGAGCATGGCCCCAAAGCAGATCTCACCTTCCCACTGGCCCTGTTCACCTTCCTCACGCTGTCGGCCATCACCAGCTTGTCCTTGGCCACCGCGTGCAGCTTCTGGTACTTGGGGTTCTGCTTCAGCCCCAGGTACTCCCCACGGAAAGGCTGCTGCAGGCTGGGGACGAGGCCATCAGCCACTGCTGCCCTGAGCTCCCCTGCACCCCCAGCCCCCTGCCCTGGCACCTTTTGGGGTACAGGGTCTTCTTGTCCTTGAAGAGCTCGCTGGCGCAGAGCCTGGCCTGCAGCTGCGCCCGCCGCGACGCCGGCAGCTGGTCCCGGTACTTCTTGCACTGCCGAGGGAGGGGACGATTTGGTGCCACCAAAGACCTCTCTCAGGTGAGCTGGCACACCAAAATCCAACCTGGAATTCTCCCCTGTTCCCACCTTCCAGTGGTAGAAGATGTTTTTCAGCTCCTGGTTGGTCTCACCCAGGAACTTGTAGGGCGCCGGGGGCCAGGTCCGGTCGGTCACCGACAGCGGGGGGAGGTTCTTGGCCAGCCCCACCAGGTACCTCTGCACCTGTGGGTGATGTGGCAAGGGGTCAGGGGAGGGCAGGGGCACCCAGCAGGGCAGGGGGCTGGCATGGCAGTGTGGTCCCCTCTCCCCCAGCCCCACTCACCAGTCGCCGGTAGATGAAGTTGGCCAGGCAGGTGCTGGCGCTGGAACGGAAATATTTCCTGTAGGTCCTGCGTGCCTGTGGGGACAGTGCCAGCGGTGAGGACACCAAGACATCACCACCAGCCCCACAAAGGGTCCCCCATGTCCTCCCTGTCCCCCACATCCCCCACGTCCCCCATCCCTCTTTGGCTCCAGTGGAGAGAACAGAGGTTCCAGCCCGACAGGGTGGGCAGGAGTGGGGTGGGCAGACAGACAGACGGCACGGACAGCAGGACAGAGGCGGCCTGAGGGCACGTGGCCCCGTTACCTGATACCCTCTCCAATGAGCAGCGATGGTGGTGGCGGCCGCGTGGCGTCGGCACTGGGACTTCAGCTCCCGGAGGAGCCGGCGAGACTGCAGGGGTGGAGAGCCCAGGGAGCCCGAGGGGGAGACACCAACACAGACATGGAGAGAGAGGGAGAGGCAGGAGAGAGGCAGGAGAGAAGGAGGAAAGACGGGGAGAGGAGATGAGGGTGAATCTGGTCCCACCGTGGGATGCACGGAGCTCCTGGTGCCACCGTGGGGCACACAGAGCCCCTGTCCCCACCCACCCTGCTGCCCCACACCAGGCCAGCCCCATGGTGGCTCTGGAGCTGCCCAGCCCTCACCTTCCAGCCCCGTGCATACGCCTGGAGGATCAGTGCCGACCGCTTCATCTGCTTGTACCGGTTCTTTTGCTGCGGGGGAACAAGAGAGTGAGTGGGGTGGGCTTGGAGAGCCAGGGGGAGAGGGGTGGGCAGGGGAAGCATGGCCAGGGCCCGTCCTCTCCTCACCCTGTGGCCACGGAACCAGGCAGAGATGAGGATCTGGCTCTTGCGCATCAGCTGGTACTGGGTCCGGCACCGCCAGCCCCGAAACATCTTCTGGATGAGGGTGGCGAGCTGGGCCACGCGCTCCTGGCGCCGCCGCTCCAGGTCGAAGAGCTGGGCACAACCACGGCAAGCACGGGCTCACTGAGCAGCCCCAGAAACTCACAGGACAAACTGAGATCCCTCCTGGAACTGCCCCGTTCCCAAACTCACGGTGCGCGGCGAGCGGATGAAGATCTTGGTGTGGCCAAACGCCAGCTCCTCGGCGGGGAGCTCCAGACCTGCCAGCAGCACCTCGGTCCCCTCCCTGCATCGGGGCAGAGTTGGTGTAGAGGGATCCAGGGTATGAAGGTGGTCTAGAATGTAATCTTATCCCCCCGCAAAGATGTGCAGCTGAACCAATTACTAAAAATTAGGAGCAGGCCTGATGTTAACAGGCCACACCAGTAAGAAGCCAAAAAGAACAGTGGTATAAAAGAGTGGATTGGTGGGGTCTGGAGTTGGATGGCTGCTGCAAGGACCAGGAACAGTCAGTGCTTAGAGGAGCTGCCTACGAGAAACATTGAGGAGGTGTGAAACTCTGGTGATATGGAATCCTTGCACTGTAATGATAATGGAACTCATGATATATAAGACAACAGTTTGGGGTTGGTGTTTTGCGGAGATAATCAAAACTCCACAATTTTTGTGGAAGTTGTAAAGCCGGTATGTTTATTACAGCGCTGGATGCGTGTGGGAATGGTTCTTTTAAAATGACACATGTACTTCTGGGAACTTCAGGTCCCTTTTTATCCCCCTCTCAAATATATATGCATGGAATTTCACAATAGGTTCATGCATATTCATGTTTACGAATTTCGTGTGACGTTTGCTGCTAGTTTTTCTTTATCAGAAAGAATTCTTAGGTCAGGTTTGTCACAGACATCTTTTATGAAAAATCCTTTCCTTAGGATTTTTTCCTCCTGAGAAGCTGAGAGGCCTCAGGAACCAAATGTAAACATTGATTATCTGTGGCTGTGGAATGCAAGAGGTGAATCTTTGATTGGCCCATGTTGGATGTTTGTAATTAATGGCCAATCACAGCCCAGCTGGCTCGGACAGAGAGCTGAGCCACAAGCCTTTGTTATCATTCTTTCTTATTCTATTCTTAGCCAGCCTTCTGATGAAACCTTTCTTCTATTCTTTTAGTATAGTTTTAATGTAATATATATGATAAAATAATAAATCAAGCCTTCTGAAACATGGAGTCAGATCTTTGTCTCTTCCCTCATCCTAAGACCCCTGTGAACACCGTCACACCTTGATACATATTCATTTTTATGAATTTCGTGTGACATTTGCTGCTAGTTCTTCTTTATCAGAAAGAATTCCTAGGTCGGGTTGACCTGCTCTCACAGCAGTCTCTCTGTCTTTCTCTATCACCTTCTGTCTCCCTCCCCTTACCTCTGTCCTTCCCTGAAGCAGTTTCTCTGAGCCCAGGCTTTTGCAGTCAGGCTAAACAGCCGTGTTTTCTAACCACAGACTCAACTCAAAAACGCACATCTCACCTAAATCAAAACGGATTTCTACCCTGGAAAACTTCCGCTCTGCCTCCCTTGGCAGCCCCCTGACCCTCACAGGGGTGTGTACCAGTCCCATTACCTGTCCCCACGGTCCCAACGGGGCCACGTTTGGGCGTTGAGCATCTTGTAGCGCTGCAGGAAGGGCCCGTAGAGCTGGCGGAAGGCGTAGCCCGCCCGCCGCACCCGCACGTTCTCCAGCAGCCCCAGGTAGCGCACCTGGGCCAGCACCAGCTCCGGCGTGAACACCATGGCTGACTTGGTGTCGTTGGGTTTGATGCACCTGCAGAGCACAGTTGGTGGTTTAGGGGGGGATTTTGGGGTGCTCAGAGACGCCCCCGGGGGTGTCTCTGTCACATTTTCTGAAAATTCCCTTCACCGGGGTTTCTTCTCCTGGGAAGCTGATAAGCTTCGGAGAAAAAAATGAAAACAATAATTATCTGATTTGCTTCTCCTGTGTTTTGCCGCTCTGGAATGCAGTTTGGGGATTCTTTACCAACTGGTCATTTTTGATTGGTTTCATGTGAATTTTTTTATTTAGTGACCAATCACAGCCAGCTGTGTTGGGACTCTGGAAGGAGTCATGGGTTTTTCATTAGTATCTTGTTAAGCCTTCTGTCTGTATCCTTTCTCTATTCTTACAACTCAGTATTCTCAGTGTTCTCCAATGTCTGTGTTATATTCTCTCATTTTCTTTTAAAAATTACTCAAATATGAAGATTCAAAGTCAATGCAACCCTGATACAGACAGAGATACATTGATCAACAGACAGCACATCAACAGTGAGGACCCACCCCAAAATCTTAACAAAAATCTCATAAATATCCTTGCCTTCACAAATAGGGTCCAGGAAATTGTTGTACTGGTTGTCTTTGACTGTAGTGGATCAAGGATGTTAAATACTACTACTAGTATAATATGGTTTTAGTATAGCATTCTTTTATATAATATAGATCATAAAATAATAAATTAGCCTTCTAAGAACATGGAATCAAATTCAACCATTCCCCCTCTTCTGGAGAGCTCTGAAAATACCCCAGGGGCCGGTACCTGATGTAGTTGGGGTTTTTGGAGTAGAGGTTCCTCATCAGCATCGCCACGGACGACTTGAACTGGAAGCCTGCAGTGGGGGGCAGCTTGAGGGAGACCTTTTGGGGGTCTCCCTCGGGGAAGAGCGAGCGCAGCAGAGCGTGCTGGGCTGCCCACATGGCCTGCGAGAGGTCACGGAAGAGGAGGTCGTTGTTCTTCTCGATGAAGCCCGTCACGTTGTAGGTCACCTGGGGAGGGCGGTGGGGTCAGCGCCTGGGCAGGGAGTGGGGCAGATCCAGTCTGATCCCAGTCTAGTACAGCCCCACATCTCCTGTGCGAAGGTGGGAAGGGGAACTGAGGCACTGGGAAGGGAACTGGGGTTCCAAAAAAAGGATCAGGGTGCTGGGAAGAGGATTGGAGCACTGAGAATAGGATCAGGGTGCTGGGAAGAGGATTGGGGTGCTGGGAAGAGAATTGGGGTGCTGGAAAGAGAACTGGGGCATTGTGAAGATGACCAGGGTGTTGGAAAGAGAACCAGGGTGCTGTGAAAAGGACCGGGGTGCTGGGAAGAGGAGCAGGGTTCTGGGATGAGGAACGTGGCTCTGGGAAGAGGATCAGGGCTCTGGGATGAGGATCAGGGTTCTGGGAAGAGGATCAGGGCTCTGGGATGAGGATCAGGGTTCTGGGAAGAGGAGCGTGGTACAAAGAAGAGGATCAGGGCTCTGGGAAGAGGATCGGGGTGCTGGGAAGAGGATCAGGGCTCTGGGATGAGCAATGTGGCACAGGGAGGAGGATCAGGGCACTGCCAGACCTTGCCAGCGTAGTGGTGGATGCGGAAGCAGCGCGGTGGCAGGCTGGCGTCGGTGACACGCCGGGCGTTCTGCGTCTCCTTGCTCTCGTAGTGCTTGTGTGTGGCCAGGAGCTGGTTGAGTTTGGTGAGGAACGTGTCCTCGTTGACCACGCCGGGCCTCAGGCACTCCTCATCCAGCATGGCCAGGATCCCTGTGGTGCTCTGTGCGATGGATGGTGTCACCATGAGGGATGGGGTCACCCCAAACCAGCCCCAGTGGATCCCACCCCAAGTTGGGTGGGCAACTCACGATCCCAATCAAGGTGTCACCCCAAACCAACCCAGTGAAATCCCAGTTTGGGCTGTGGGGGGGGACCAGGAACCCCGAGATCCCAGCACTGGGTGGGCAACTCATGTTCTCAATCAAGGTGTTACCCCAAACCAACCCAGTGAAATCCCAGTTTGGGCTGTGAGAGGAGCTGGAACCCCAAAATCTCAGCACTGGGTGGGCAACTCATGATCCCAATCAAGGTGCCACCCCAAACCAACCCAGTGGATCCCAGTTTGGGCTGTGGTGGGAGCTGGAACCCCAAAATCTCAGCACTGGGTGGGCAATTCATGATCTCAATCAAGGTGTCACCTCAAACCAACCCAGTGGATCCCAGTTTGGGCTGTGAGAGGAGCTGGAACCCCAAGATCCCAGCACTGGGTGGGCAACTCACGTTCTCAATTAAGTTGCAGATGATGCTGTTGTCAAAAAACTCCACTGGGGTCCACTGGATGCCCTGAGAGGAGATGTGGGTCAGACACAGGAATAACCAGACCCTGCCCCACGGACACCACAGCTGCTGTGGGGCAGGAACCGGATGTCCGGCCACGGGATTGAGGATCCTAAATCCCTTCCTGCCATTGAATGTGCTCTCAGCAGGGAGCAGGGCGAGGGAGGAACGTGCAGCAGAGCCGTCTCCAGCACTTCCCTGTCCCAGAGGGGCTGAAACTCATCAGGGCTGTGCTCTGGGAAGGGCTGGAGGTACCTCTCGGACGTATTCCTCCTGCTCCTCCTTCAGCGTCATCAGGATGAAGATCTGCTGCAGCTTCTCGTTGCAGTAGTTGATGATGAACTGCTCAAACCCGTTGTCCTGAGAGAGAAGGATCCTTTACGGCAGCTGCTTCCTGAGCTTCCAGCCCTGCCCTGTGCCTCAAATGCTGCTCCCAACCCCCTGGCGGATCCTTCACTCACCTGGAAGATCTCAAAGCCATAAATGTCCAGGACACCCATCACCTTCCTCTGCCTGTCCGACTTCACCTGGGGGCATAACGAGGTGTTGAGCCCTGTGTGGGGTGAGGGTCCAGGCTCCTTCTGGGGCTCCAGGATCTCCTGGAGCTCACCTGGATGCTGGCATTGATCCTCTGCACCAGCCAGTCGAAGAGGCGGCTGTAGATGTTCTTGGCCAGCGCGTCCCGGCCGTAGTAACCCTGGGGAGAGGGGACAGGGGAGCTCATGGTGGGCTGCCAGGCACCAGCCCGTTCTAAATGAATCATCCAATTCAATAATTGAGGACATTTATGAAATCATCAAGGTATAAATTTGGGAAAAGCCACAAGCAATCTCGACTCAGCCAGGCGATCAGGGTCGGGGAGACTCAGGGTTTGGTTTCTACTGCACCAAAGTCCCTGTGGGTCTCCAAATGTCATTTCTAAGGGGTTTTATACAGTTTTTTGGGCTCTTCTTTAGCATATTTTAGCATATTATCATAGTTTTTCTTTCTCGCTGTCCCGCTTCCCAGAACTGGTGGATAATTGGTGGAATCCTGCCAGGTGAAAACTTTCTGGGATAAACTTCTGATGATGCCTATCAAACGCCTCCTGCTGGGGGTCTTATCAGATGGAAAAAATCCTTGAAATACACATCCCTGGAGACAGTCTGATGATGCTTGGATCTCCATTTTTATCACATAGCCTATTACTGCTTGCTGCCCGACATTGGCTTTGTACACAAAATGCTGTGGTTTTAATTCCCTTTAGCACAAATTATTTTATAACATATATCATTGTCAGAACCCAGGAAATTCCTCAGGCTGCCCTGGAGGACTCGAGACCCTGCCCAAGGGGCCTCAGAGACCTTGGCACAGAGCCCAAGACCCCTGTGCCTTTGATTGAGCCCTTGGAAAAAACAATGACTAACCTTATATGAAGGATTACAAGCCCCAAGAGTTTGAGTAGAATGATAGTGAATTAATCACAGGGTGAAAATGTAGAATTTTGGGGATTTAGAATGGGGGTTCAAGAGGCAAGATGGAGGAATTTGGATGTGTCCTTTTTCTTCTTGGCCTCCATCTTCTGCTGTGATGGTGGCACTTTTGGATTGGTTTAGAGTAGGAGCTCACTGTCTAACACAGGTGATAGGTGTTGGGAAGTAATTGTAAATATTGTACACGTAGTTTTTAGTATAAAAAACTAACACCATCCCAAGGGCTGGGAACAATTCCCAGCTTTGTGTGAGGAGTTACAAGGCACAAGAGTTTGAGTAGAATGATAGTGAATTAATCACAGGGTGAAAATGTAGAATTTTGGGGATTTAGAATGGGGGTTTAGGAGGCAAAACAGAGGAATCTGGGCATGTCCAGCCTTTCTCCTCCTTCTTCTTGGGCTCCATCTTCTGCTGTGATGGTGGCACTTTTGGATTGGTTTAGAGTGGAAGCTCAGTGTCTAACATAGGTGATAGGTATTGGGAAGTTATTGTAAATATTGTACACGTAGTTTTTAGTATAAAAAGGTGGGCAGAGTGCCTCTGACTGCCTTGCTAAGCAGACCTCAGCTGGACAGGAGAAAAAAAATTATAAATAAGATACAATAAACAACCTTGAGACCGAGAAATTAAGAGCTCTGACTCCTTCGAGCACCGGGCTGGGAAAAGAGACTTCCTACCATATCTTGGGGTCACTCTGAGCAGCTGAAGTCCTGAGATATGCCAAGCCCCATGGCTGGGGGTGGTGCTGCTCACCTGGGGGACAGTGAGGGTGGTGAGCACCGTCTCGTCCCGTGCCTTCACCGTGCGGGAGCACAACGCCCTCTCCAGCGTGCCGGGGTCCAGCCCGATCAGCTCGCAGATCTCGCGCAGCTCTGGGTGAGGAGAGGCACTTCCAGAGCCAAGGAGGGGCCGAGGGGGTCTCCCCCACCCCAATATTCCCATCCCTACCCTGGGGCTCGCTGATGCTGCAGGCCTCCATCCCGCTGGCCTGGAAGCTGCTGCTCAGCTGGACGTTGCCCAGTTTGAGCACCACGGCCGTCACCTGCAGCAGCTCTGTCACCTCGGCAGGCGAGAAGCCAATGACCCTCATGGCATCCTGGGGATGGACAGATGGACACAACAGCTCAGAGGATGGGGTGGTGTCCTAGGGTGATGTTAGGATGTTTGTATCCCCAGTCCTGTGTTGTGTTTATGCTGGGGTTTATGTTCTGTGCCTTCAAGACTGGCTCGGAAGGGTGAATGTTTGGTTTTGGTTTTGTTATCAGCCTGCGCCCCCACAACTGGTGGGACACACAGAAGGGTGTCCTAGGGTGATGTTGTGATGCTTGTATCCCCATTCCTGTGTTCTGTTTATGCTGGGTTTTATGTTCTGTGCCTTCAAGACTGGCTCGGAAGTTTTGGTTTGGTTTTGTTATCAGCTGCTCCCCCACAACTGGTGGGACACACAGATGGGGCAGTGCTGCTTTTGCTTTTTGCTTTGCTTTTCCCTTTGCTCTTGCTCCTGCTTTGCTCCTGCTCATTAGTTAGTTTAGCTAAGCAGTCCAAATTTTCCCTGGACTGTTTTTTCTTTCCCTTTTTTGGACCAACTCGAGCCTGCTCCAGACTGGGACCTGGGAAACACCGAGAGTTTGCACCTTGTGGCCAAGGTGCAGCAGCTACCCCAGCACAGGAGGGACTGATAACAGAGCAACCACCCCCAAGAGAGACTTTCTGAATTTGTCATCCTTTTCAGAGTGGTGTCACCTGTTATTGTTCATTCTGTGTGCTGAGGGGTGCTTTGCCTGTTAAATAAACAGGTTCTTTCCACTTCTCTCTAAGGAATCCTTCCCCAGCTGGTTGGGCAGGAGGGCCATGTGGGTTTGCTTTCTGGAGGGGCCCCCTTTTGGAGGTTTTCTCCCAAATTTGCCCTAAACCAGGACAGCTGGGCTCCAGGATTTTTTCTGGGGGGTCTTGTCTTCCCGTGGGTACCTGCATAGCGTGGAAGTTGGCTGCATCATCCATGCCAGGCAGGCTGGAGCCCTCCTGCTTCAGGTATCCATAGTGCCCACAGTCCTGGCGCAGCTTCAGCTGCTCTGGTGGAGGGGAGAGGAGGTGGAAGTTCAGCCCTGATCCTCCCCAGCTCCTGCTCCACCTCCAAATCCCCCACACTGGACCTACGGAGCAGCTGTGGTGAAGCCCCAGCCAGGAGCTGGTAGAAGATGTGGAAGTTCCTCTCGCCCCTCACGTGCCGGACAACACGGGATTTCTCCAGCAGGTCTGCAGGGAGGGGTCATGGTGGGTTAAATCACGTTGTGGCTTGGATAATGAATAGAATAAACCTTTGAATAATTTAATAACGTATTCCGCAAGTTCTCTGAATTTTGCAAAGCTTCACGAAGCCTTTTTTGCAAAGCTGCCTTTTGAAATTTGGTTTTAGTTCTATTTTTCTCTCAGCAACATCTGTCTTACCCTATGGTATATCCAAATCAGTATTTTTTACCTCAAGGTTTGTACACAGATGACAGAACCCTCTGTCAGGTCTGAGAATTTTCCCCAAATCACTTTCCCACGGGGGTGTGTGCAGTGGGATGCCTGGTGGGTACTCACAGTTGCTGATCACCCCTCCCAGGGGCTCGCCCTTGAAGTCGAACTCAATGTCCATGTACTTGCCCTGGGAGAGGGGGCTGGGTCAGGGAAGGGGGTCCTGGTGGGACTGGCAGCTCCACTCCCCCCATATCCCCACATCCCCATCCCCATATCCCTCCCATATCCACATCCCCACATCCCCATCCCCATATCCCCCCATATCCACATCCCCATATCCCCCCCATATCCACATCCCCACATCCCCACATCCCCATCCCCATATCCCTCCCATATCCACATCCCACATCCCCATCCCCATATCCCTCCCATATCCACATCCCCACATCCCCATATCCCCACATCCCCTCATCCCCACATCCCCATCCCCATATCCCTCCCATATCCACATCCCCCACATCCCCATCCCCATATCCCTCCATATCCACATCCCCCCATCCCCACATCCCCATATCCCTCCCATATCCACATCCCCATATCCCCATATCCCCCCATATCTACATCCCCCCATCCCCATATCCCCACATCCCCCCATCCCCATATCCCTCCCATATCCACATCCCACATCCCCATCCCCATATCCCTCCCATATCCACATCCCCACATCCCCATATCCCCACATCCCCTCATCCCCACATCCCCATCCCCATATCCCTCCCATATCCACATCCCCCACATCCCCATCCCCATATCCCTCCATATCCACATCCCCCCATCCCCACATCCCCATATCCCTCCCATATCCACATCCCCATATCCCCATATCCCCCCATATCTACATCCCCCCATCCCCATATCCCCACATCCCCCCATCCCCATATCCCCCCATATCCACATCCCCATATCCCTCCCATATCCACATCCCCACATCCTCATATCCCCCCATATCCCCATCCCCATATCCCCACATTCCCCACATCCCCATATCCCCCCATCCCCATATCCACATCCCCATCCCCACATTCCCCACATCTCCACATTCCCCATACCCCCACATCCCCACATTCCCCATATCCCCCCATCTCCATCCCCATCCCCTCTGTTCTCCCAGCCCCATCAGGACCCACACGGCCCCCGCAGGGCCCAGCTCACTCACGAATCGGGAGGAGTTGTCATTCCGGACAGTTCTGGCGTTCCCAAAGGCTGCAGGAGAGCAGGGGGAGTTCAGGTGCAGTCCAAGGGGACAGCCCCAAGCCCTGGGATGCCCGAGGAGGAGCTCGGGATGTGCTGCACTCACCCTCCAGCACAGGGTTGGACTGCAGGAGCTGCTCCTTCACCTTGTCCACCTCCTCCCCTTTGCTGCTCACGGCTGCCACGTAGGACATCACCAGCTTGCTGGCCTCTGCCAGAGAGGGGTGGGGGATTATTGGGGTGGGGTCGTGGGCTCTGCTGTGCCCTCGCAGTGCCCTGAGCCCCCCCTGCAGCCCCGGCTGTACCTGTCTTGCCGGCGCCGCTCTCGCCGGTGATGAGGATGCACTGATCCCTGTCCCGGTCCCGCAGCGAGCGATAGGCATCGTCAGCGATGGCATAGCTGGGGGGCAAGAGGGGTTGGAAGGGGTTGGAACCATCTGGGGGCTTCAGGAAACGTCCAGACCCTCCCCCGGTTGTGGCTGTGGTGTTGCCCCAGGTCGATTCTTTTGGGATTGCCCGGGAGTGATGCCCTTGGCACAATCCAGGGGGCTGAGGGCACCAGCAGCCCGCCCGTGCTCGCTCACATGTGGGGTTTGACGGCGAAGAAGCTGCAGTTGCGATATTCCTCCACCTTCTCCGGGGTGTAGATGGGCAGGGACTGATATGGGTTCACTGAGATCACCACATTCCCAATGTAGGTCTGTGGGACAGCAGGGATGAGGGGCTGCGACGTCCTGGTGCTCCCCATCCCCATCTCAGATCCTTGTCTTCATCCCAGACCCCAGATCCTGCTCCCCATCCCAGAACGTGCAGCCCTTCCACTCCCCATCCTAGACCCCATATCCCCTTCCCATCCCATGCCTCATATCCCATATCCCATTCCCCATAATCCATTCCCCATCCCAGACCCTGCAGCCCTCCCAGTCCCCATCCCATACCCCATATCCCATTCCCCATACCCCAATCCCCATCCCATACCCCATATCCCATTCCCCACCCATATCCCATTCCCCATATCCCATTCCCCACCAATATCCCATTCCCCCTCCCAGACCCTGCAGCCCTGCCAACCTCCATCCCATATCCCATATCCTATATCCCATTCCTCATCCCATACTCCATATCCCAATCCCCATCCCATACCCCATATCCCATTCCCCATACCCTATTCCCCATCCCATATCCCATTCCCCACCCAAATCCCATATCCCAATCTGCATCCCATATCCCATTCCCTACCCATATCCCATACCCCATATCCCATTCCCCACCCATATCCCATACCCCATATCCCATTCCCCACCCATATCCCATACCCCATATCCCATTCCCCCTCCCAGACCCTGCAGCCCTGCCAACCTCCATCCCATATCCTATATCCCATGTCCCAATCCCCATCCCATATCCCACACCCCGTACCCCATATCCCATACCACACACCCCATGTACCCCACTCCCACACAGCAGCCCCCGTCCCCGTCCCTCCCCACCCCAGACCCCCCCGGTCCCGCTGCCCACGTAGATGTCGCGCCGCCGGAATCGCTCCCGCAGCGTCCTGGACCAGCGACTCCTCGGTCAGCGGGTCCAGCAGCACCAGATCCGCCACAGCCTCGGCGTCCAGCAGCGAGGAGGAGCCTTCCATGGCCGGGCAGCTCCAGGGCAGCTGGGACACAGCACAGGGGGTGGAGGATCTGCACCCACACACACGCAGCCCCTTCCCCAAAACACCCCGCAAGCTCCTCAGCGGTCTGTGGGATCTTGGCTTCTCCCTCCAGCCCTGGGGATGGGGGACAAGGCAGCCACACACCCACAAAAGGCACGGGGGGCACCCTGTGGGGGTGTCCTGGTGCCCAGGAGCCCGTGGAGGGGCTGGGGGCAGCTGGGACACAGCACGGGGGATGGAGGATCTGCACCCACACACACGCAGCCCCTTCCCCAAAACACCCCTCAAGCTCCTCAGTGGTCTGTGGGATCTTGGTTTCTCCCCCCCAGCCCTGGGGATGGGGGCCAAGGCAGCCACACACCCACAAAATGCACGGGGGGCACCTTGTGGGGGTGTCCTGGTGTCCAGGAGCCCGTGGAGGGGCTGGGGGCAGCCGGATGCTGGGGGGAAGAGGAGACCCGGGCAGGAAATGCGGCCACCTGCGTCCTATTCTTGGGGCAGGGATTAATTCAGCCTCCACTTCCTCCCTCCTTCCTGGCAGGGGAAAGCCGGGGTGGGGAGAGGAGCCCAAGCCCACCAAGAGGTCACCCCCAGGAGCTGTTTCCCCCCGGTGTCCTCCATCTCTCACCTGTCTGTGACAGCACGGTCACGTTCCTGGGGTGACCTTCACCCCCAGTTTACAGCTGGGGCGCTGGGCTGTAAACCCAGCCCCGCTTATCGGTGCCCCGGGGAAAGTTCACGGGTGAGGGATGGAGGACACCGGGGGGAAGCAGCTCCTGGGGGTGACCTCTTGGTGGGCTTGGGGTCCCCTTCCCACCCCGGCTTCCTCCTGCCAGGAAGGAGGGAGGAAGTGGAGGCTGAATTAATCCCTGCCCCAAGAATAGGACCCAGGTGGCCCCGGGGAAAGTTCACAAATGAGGAGAAGGTGGGGAAAGATGGGGCAAAAAAAGGGCGATGGAGGTGGTCCCAGCACCCTCTAGAGATGGCAAAACCCTCCAGGGGTCTGAGCCCCCCGTGCTGCTGGGTGGGACCCCAAGGTCAGCAGGGTGGGATGGGAACCACAGAGCCCCCCCAAGCTCCAGGGCAGTGCTGGGCTCACCCTGGGGTTCCCAATGCCACCAGGTCCCCACATCCCATGGGATGGGGGTTGTGGGGTCAGGGTACCCCCGTCCAGCTGAGGATTGGAGGGCTGGGGGGCTTCAGATGCTGCCTGGGTCCCCAACTCACCTCCGGGTCGCAGAGCAGGAGCTGCTGGAGTGGCTTCAGCTGGAGCTGCCCCGGAACCGGCGGGGCTCAGCCCAGCCCAGCGCCCGGTGCTGGCCCCGTCCGGCCCACGAGGGGAGGGGGAGACCGCAGGGCCCTCCCCCAGAACTCTCAGCTGGGGAAACTGAGGCACGAAGGAGCAGCAAGCAGGGATCAGCCTCAGGGGTGGCCCCGGCTGCAGCTCCTGCCCGCGGTGCCGGCTCGACCTTCCCCAGCCGGCAGCTCGGAGCAGGAACAAGCAGGCAAAGTCCTGGAGCCGAGCAAACAAAGGGAGTTTCCTCTCCTGGGCTGCGGGAAACAGGGGCAAGGTACAGGGCTGGAGAAGCAGGAGCAGCTGGGGCTGGAGAATCGGGAATGCTCAGGGCTGCTCCAAGGACATCTGGCCCCAAGGAGGACACCTGGTCCCCAGCCCAGGGAATGTGTCACCCAGGGGTTGTTGTGTCCCCACAAACCATGCCCAGCAGAATGACCTCCCACAGGTCACAGCAGGATGAACAAATGAGGCTCAGGACCTAAAAAATACATCTTTATTAAAAATATAATCAGTCATCCACCACGCTGAAGCAGGGAGGGGGGATGAAGTAACTGAATCTGCTCACAGCTGAACAGGGAGGAAAGCACAGCAAGGGCTGGGGAAGCACACCTGGGACAGGGACAGACCTGGGACTGGGACAAACTGATGGCAGAAGCTCCAGGTGAGGTAGGGGCTGGAGCTGAGACACTGTGAGCAGGTGAGGGCAGCATTATTGCTTAGGAAGTTGCATAGACTGGGGTGTCCCCTCCAGCTTTGGGATTTGGTAGAGTTCCCCACTGGAACATCAGTAGGGTCACCCTCAGTCCCTGCCCACACCTGCTGGGAGAGAAGTAACAGGAGAAGGGCAGTGAGGCAGGGAGGAAGCACATCCACACTCATCCTCAGCTCTGGCATGGGGAGAGGGGGCTGAGAACAGCTTCTACCCCAACACCACATCCAGGGGCAGCCAGCAGACCCTGAGGCTCCACACACAGCTCCATGGAGGAGTTTTTGGTATCCACACGGGATTGAAGCCAAGGCAGAGGTGTGGCCCGACCAGCTGGAGCCCTCTGACACCTCTGAACCAGGAGGAGGAGGAGGAGGAGGAGCAGGTGACTCCTCACCACGGCTCCAGGCAGGTGCTGAGCACGCAGGTACCAACAGGACAGGTCCAAAGTTCCTCTCGTGTGTGTCACCCTCAGGAACCTGCAGAGGAGATGGAGGGGAAGGTCCATCCCCACCCCAGAGAGGGGGAAAGGGGCTCCTGTCTGCAGCTGTGGCACGGGGGGATGGAGCCAGACAAACACCCAGGTTTGGGAGGGGGTCCCTGGGTCCCTGCCCTGGGGGTGCCACCCTGGGGGCTCACAAACGCCCACTGCAAATGCTGGGCTGGGTCCAGGCTGCATCTTGGTCACTTCCCAGCCTGGGGGGGTTTCCTGGGTGTCCCACCCCCCTCCCAACACCCAGAGCTGTGCTGAGAGTGGTGTTCACACCTCAGGCAGGAGCTGCAGGGAGCTCAGAACCCTTTGCTCCCTGTCAGAGGGGGTCTAGATCCCCATAAGGACCATCCCCACAGGGTCCAAACCCACAGGGTCCAAACCCACAGGGTCCAAACCCACAAAGATCATCCCCATGAGGACCAGCCCCACAGGAACCATCCCCACAGGAACCATCCCTACAGGATCCAACCCCATGAGGACCATCCCAACAGGGTCAAATCCCACAGGGTCCATCCCCACAAGGCCAACCCCACAAGGACCATCCCACCAGGTCCAACCCCACCAGGACAAACCCCACAAGGTCCAACCCCACCAGGACAAACCCCACAAGGTCCAACCCCACCAGGTCCAACCCCACAAGGACCATCCCCACAAGGGTCCAACCCCACAAGGAACAACCCCACAAGGACCATCCCCACAAGGACCAACCCCACCAGGTCCAGCCCCACAAGGACCAACCCCACCATGCCTGGAGCAGCCCAAATTCTGCTCCTTGGCCAGGTCAGTGCAGCTGACCTCACTGGACATCCACATGGTTGTGGAACAGGGAATCACTCTTGTGATTCCCACCAGAGGAGTCACTGATGTTTTCCTCCTCTTCATCAACATCATCATCATCATCATCATCCTCCTCGAAGAGCTCCTCATCAATGGAGAGACTTTCCAGGCCAAACTCCCTCTCATGGGCTGACACCTCGTTGGGGGTGACGTGGCAAGCACCACCCACAAAATCAGCAAACCTGGGAGAAACCATGGAGCAGCACACGTTGGGCAGGTGTGTCCAGTGCCCCTGGAGAGGCCCTGACACACACAGGTGAAGCATTTTGCAGCTGGGACCTGGTGTTATCCATCCTTTCTCCCTTTCCACCCCTGGTGTTATCCATCCTTTCCCCCTTTTCCTGGTGTTATCCATCCTTTCCCCCCTCACACCACAGTTCTGTGTCTCTAAGGACAGAGGTGACAGCCCAGAGGGACACAGGGTGGCCACCCCAAGCTCACTGTCAGGGATGTCACCTTTTAGGAGATTGGATGCGGGACACTGTGGTCCAGGCAGAGAATTCGGGGCTCTGGCAGAAGCTCCTCAGCTCTGCCAGGGCCTTTCGGGTCTCCACCTCGCCCTGGAGCTGAAATTCCTCCTCTGTCAGCAGCCGAGGAGGGGTCGGGCCCAGCTTGGAACTCTGCACCCTCCTGCCAGGGGGGAAACACCAGTTAATGAGTGCCTGGATGGGCTGGGAGCAGCTCCTGGGGCAGGAACTCTCAGGACAGAAACCCTGGGACAGAACCCCAGGTCAGAACCCCTGGGACAGGAGCTCTCAGCTCAGAACCCCTGGGGGAGGAATTCTCAGGTCAAAACCTCTGGGGCAGGAATTCTCAAGACAGAACCCCTGGGACAGGAACTCTCAGGACAGAACCCCTGGGACAGGAACTCTCAGGACAGAACCCCTGGGACAGGAACTCTCAGGTCAGAAACCTTGGGGCAGGACCACCCTCCCAGGGCAGGATTCCTGAAGCAGGAACTCTAAGGCAAGGCCAGCAGCTGAAGCAGGATCACCTCCCACAGCAAGAACCCCTGGGTTGGACCAGCTCCTGGTACACAAATCCCTGGGGCAGAACCAGCTCCCAGGACAGAACCAGCTCCTGGGGCAGGAACCCTGGGATAAAACAAGCTCCTGAGGCTGGACCAGCTGCTGGTACACAAATCCCTGGGGCAGAACCACTCCCAGGACAGAACCAGCTCCTGGGGCAGAACCAGCTCCTGAGGCTGGACCAGCTTCAGAAACATGAATCCCCGGGGCATCCCAAGTTCCCAGCTCCTGGTACACAAATCTCTGGGGCAGAACCAGCTCCTAAGACAGAAATCCCTGGGGCAGAACCAGCTCTCAGGACAGAACCAGCTCCTGGGGCAGGAATCCTGGGGCAGAACCAACTCCTGAGGCTGGACCAGTTTCTGGAACATGAATCCCTGGGGCATCCCAAGCTCCCAGCTCCTCACCTGTAGGCAGCAAAGGCCCACTGCAAGGGGTAATCCAGGTTCTTGGTGCAGACAGCCACCAGCACCAGGCCCAGGGCGATGGGGTGGATCTGGATGCCCGAGTAGATGAGCAGCAGCCCCAGGAGCTGCAGGGCCCAGGACAGGAGGTTGATGCTGCGCTCGTTCTCCAAGGGGCCGTACCTGTAGCACACGGCGAAGCTCAGGAGGCCCACAGTGAGCAGGTAACCTGTGGGGGAGCACAGGGATGGGGCAGAAATTGGGGGCTCTGTGAGGATGAGGAGGAACCTGACACCAGCAGCAGGGAGAGGGAGCCTCAGCTTTGCTCCATAGTTCCACTAGGAGATGTTCACCCGGCGAATCTCAGAGCTCCCACCTACCTAACAGGTACTGCCAGTAGGACTTGCAGATCTCCTGCAGGTTCTTGAAGATCAGCTGAAGCAGGTAGAGGGAAAAGGACCAACCTCCAACCAGCAGGAAGTACACAGGGCTTTTCTGGGGGGAGCACAGGCAGGTTGTGGATACCTCCCCCAGGTGCTGAGTAACAAACCCAGTCCATCCCAGTACAGGTATGGAAAGGGTTACAAGGTCTCTGACCCCCTCAAGATGTGACACCTACCTTGGGCATGACTTTGGACATCATGTAGACAAGGATAAGCAGAGAGGCCAACAAGCCAACACTGATCCCAGCTGAGTAGTAAAAGATTTGGCTCCTGCAATGATCACACAGGGAATCAATCACAGCTGGTGCTTTATGGATATCTGTGCACAAACACCCCCAAGCAGGAGCCACCAGGGAAAGGAGGGGGCTCACCTGCTCAGTGTGTCCCCACAAAAAAACAACAGCAGGCCCAGGAAGAAAACAAGGAACAGCTTAGGATCAAAACCTGGCAAAAAAAAAAAAAAAAAAATTAATCCCAATGGAGATGGGCACGGCGGGAAGCTCCCACCTACCACAGGCTGACAGGAGACAGGGATGGGACCTCCAAGTGCTCCAAATTCCTTCTGCACACCAAAATCCCTTCCTGAGGAAGGAACTGGTCTGTGGATCATGAGCTGTCCTGTCCTGCTGTCCCCTGGGCATCCCCAGACCCCTTTCCCCTTTCCAGGGAGGTGTGAAATACAAAGCTGTGTTTTGGGTCAGGTACATACAGGCAATGTGTGTATTTGTGGTATGTGTAGAGACTGACAATGGGACAGTTGTGAATTCTAATAATTACTGAGGAAAGTAAAGCATGGAAGAAGCCCTTTGAACCTATCTTTGTTTGCAATTAACCTTGGTTGATTTAGGAACATTTGAATTAAAGGATGTTGCTCTTTGCTTATAGTTAATCCTTAAAGAGCTCTGCAATAATAACCTTTTGAAGTATAATTTTAGAATATTGCTTGTATCCTTGAAACTATAGCTTTGGAATATATATAAAGGAAACATGCTTATCTCACACCTTAACAAAACAGTGAAAAGCAGCTTGAGAAAGTAAGATGAACATCAACTCAAGGATTTATGGTTTCAACCAAGGGAAGCTGGACATCACTGTTATGAGATTTATAGTCCTTGTAATTAAAAGGTGGACCCACATCTGGGGAGCTGGACTCCACCAGATGGGATTTGTCTTTCTTCTTTTGGAAACTGGACCACCACCATCTGGGGATGCTCCTTTTGGGATACATCCTGAGAAAAACTAAATCACAATAGTGTATAGAATTGTGAAGTAAAAATTGGGAACAGAAACTGCTGAGAAAGCTGATGAGTACCCCTATAAATACCTGTAACCCTCAACTATGGGTGTGCAGTTGGAGGGAAAACTTCCCCCACTTTACACAGAGTGTATTGCTCACACTTTACCATGTTAATTAATAAATTGATTGCTGCTTGAATATTGGCCTAATCAAGCTTCTCATTTCTAACAGAGGGGACGTACGTCGCAGGAGGACGACGGAGTAGGTGGTGTCAGGCTCCAGCAGCTCGACCTTGAGGCAGGTTTTGTTGCTGTAGAGATCCACATCGATGCTGGTGTTGTTGAGTTTGCCCCTCAGGAAGGACAAGGCCACGTTCCACAGGCTGAACTTCTCCAGCTCCTCCTCGCTGTCCACCTGGGTGACGCGGATCATGCGGCGGCTGGTGACGCGGATCTGGGGGGAGAGAGAGGGGAATTGGGGGGGTTCAGCCTGGAGAAATGAGGCTGGGTTCCTGTCCCAGGAGCTGCTTCTGGCCCAGCAGCTTGGTCTGCCCCAGGGATTCATGTTCCTGAAGCTGGTCCAGCCTCAGGAGCTGGTTCTGCCCCAGGGTTCCTGCCCCAGGAGCTGGTTCTGCCCCATGGATTTCTGTCTTAGGAGCTGGTTCTGCCCCAGGGATTTGTGAACCAAGAGCTGGTCCAGCTTCAGGACCTGGCTCTGCCCCAGGGGTTCATGTTTCTGGAGCTGGTCCAGCCTCAGGAGCTGGTTCTGCCCCAGGGTTCCTGCCCCAGGAGCTGGTTTTGCCCCAAGGATTCCTATCTTAGAAGTTGGTTCTGCCCCAGAGATTTATGTTCAGAGGTGAACTTATCACTCTCTACAGCTCCCTGAAAAGTGGCTGAGCTCAGGTGGGGTTGGGCTCTTTCTCCAAGAACTGACAGAACCAGAGCACACAGCCTCAAGCTGTGCAAAAGGAAATTCAGGTTGGATATTAGGAAAAAGTTTTTCACTGAAAGGGTGATAAATTCTGGAATGTTCTGCCTGGGGAGGTGGTGAAGTCACCATCCCTGGGTGTGTTTAACAAAACCTGGGTGTGGCAGTGGGTGCCAGGTGAGGTGTCGGGGCTGGGTTGGACTCGGTGATCTTAAAGTTCTCTTCCAACCCAGAATTCTCTGGATGGATGGATGGATGGATGGATGGATGGATGGATGGATGGAGGGGCTGGAGCAGGGAGGACCTGCTGCCTCCTCCTCCTCCTCCTGCTGCTGTCACCTGTGTCCTGGTCCAGACGTCGTTCCATCGCGGGGCGCGCGTGTTGGTGTAGCAGAAGCGCTGGGATTTCTGGTACTGGGAGTTGTGTCCCTCCTGGAGTTGGATAACGGCATCCTTGGTGCCTGGGAAGACACAGGGAGGGGTTCAGATCCTGCTTCACCCACCCAATCCTTCCCCTGCCCGGGGATGCTCCACTTTGCCACATCCCCCACGGTTTTCCCGCTGTTTTCCTTGGAATTCGCTCTCTGGTTCTTTTCTAGGATAACCTCTCCTGGCTCGACTCCGAGCTCCAAAATCCGACCTCAGCGACACAAACCCGACGGTGCCTCCGGCCCCTGAGGTGAAGCAGATCCCGAACGGCACTGAAGGCCGGATCGTACCCGGGGATCGGCACAGCGGGACGGGAAATCCCGGTCCCACCGGGCCGCACCGATCCCCTCAGCGTGGAGGCGCTCAGCGGGCACTGGGCCGCTCCCGTTGTCCCGCCATGCTGCCCCGGGAGCTGCCGCCGCCCCGCTCCTCCCGCTCTCCGCCCTTGGACGCCGCTGCCCCGCTCACCTGCAGCTCCCAGGGACAGGAAGGGCAGGAAGGGCAGGAACAGCAGCAGCAGCACGGGCAGTACCGGGAGCCGCCGCCGTCCCGGAGCCGGTTTCATCCCTCCCGCCGCGGCTGCACCGGCCGCTTCCGCTTCCGCCACCCGCCCGGCAGCCGAGGAGCGGCCACAGCCAATAGGAAAGGCGCTCGCCGGGTTTTTTTTATCGATTGACAGCTGATTTGACCTATCAAAATTCAGCTCTGATCTCACGCCCGCCCCTCTGCTCCTGCCGCCTTGATTGACAGTAGTTTTAGCCTATCAGCAGTGTGCATGCAGGAAGCAGCAATGTCCCCGCCCTCGGTTGCCACGGTGACCAACATGCCCGCCATTCACTCAACAGCCGCGCCCCTCCCTGGTAACGGCTCTGATAGACATGCCCCTCAACCAATCAGAACTCAGGCATCACAGGCCACGCCCCATCTTGTTTTATATCCCATATGATTGACAACCGCCTCCGCCTATCAGGGCGCGGCCTCGCGTTGTTTGTGTGAATGGGTCACGCGTGGGGGGCGCGCAGCTCCCGCCCCTCGCTCCCCTCCCCACCCCCGGCAGCCGAATCCGCGGTCCCGGGTCCTGCGGGTCCCACCGGGATCAGGTCCCACTGACCCCACCGGGCCCGCGACCCCACGGACCCGCACGGGGCTCTGCCAGCGCGGGCGTGGCACGGCGGTCACCGGTGACCCGCATCCCACGGACCGGCCCGGGGTCTCCGGTTCGCCGCTCTGCCTGCACCGTCCGTCCCCCAGCCCCGGGCAGGGGGTGCCGCTCTCCGCCTGGGTCCGTCCCCTCCCTCCACCGTGGGGCGGCGGCCGCCCGTGGGCGGGCAGCGGGGAGCAGGCTCGGGCGGCCCCCCCGCTCCCCCTCCGCGGGCCGTGGGCGGCGGAGCCGGGAAGCGGCGGGGCCGTGGGCGGAGGATGTGCGTCAGCCGGGGGCAGCGCCGGGGCTGGGAACGGCCCCGCCGCGCCGGACGCTTGCTCGTGGAAAAGGGAAAAGGAGGAGGGGGGGCGTGATAGGGGGGCGGTGGGGACGGGGGGTGAACCGGGAGGGGTGGGGCAGGACCCCCGCCATGGGCACCGTGTCCGTGCGGGATGCCCCGGCTGCTCCCCCGGTAGCTCCGGGGATGTGCCCCGGTCACCGGCACGGCCCCCCCCAGCCCGGGCAGGATCGCGCGGGGGCGGCTCTGGCCCCACGCCAGGCGCCGGCCGCGGTATAAATAGCACCGAGCCACGCAGGGCCGGACCGGGGTGCGGGCCGTGACATCCTCCCCGTCCTCCCTCCCGCGGGAGGGACCCCGGTGCTGCGGGCGAGGGGCTCCAGCATCCCCCCAGCCCACCCGAGAATTCTCCGTCCGCTCCCGTTGTCGCTGCTCTCCCCGGAGCCCATCGGTGGCAGCGTGTGCGCGCCGGTGACACCGAGTGCCAGCTCTCCGTAAGGGCTCCGGCACCGGGGGACACTGCCGGGACAGCGGTGCCGGTACCCGGAGCATCTCC
The DNA here is from genome assembly GCF_020745825.1 of Agelaius phoeniceus. Classification (NCBI taxonomy): domain Eukaryota; kingdom Metazoa; phylum Chordata; class Aves; order Passeriformes; family Icteridae; genus Agelaius; species Agelaius phoeniceus. The sequence goes on from NC_071699.1 coordinate 1,489,650, forward strand.
GCGCCCGCTCCCGCTGTCACCGAAACCGGCGATGCTGCGAGCGGGGATTCAGGGCGTCCACGCCAACACCGAGCACCGCGTCCCCTTCGGGGGCTTTTGCCTCTCCCACGGACCCTCCCGTGCCACGCGTGTCCTGCCCGCTCCCTGCCGGGGCTGCGGGACCCCCGGTGCCACCGTGCGGGGCGCCGCTCCCTCTCCCCTCCCGCTGCTCCCGGTACCGGTTGGAGGGGGGGAGCAAGAAGAAGGGGGCCCCGTGCTGCCGCCCCCGCCGCTGCCCCCCCCTCCCCGCGCTCGGCGGGGGCGGCAGCCGCGGGATCCGCCCCCGGGGCCTCCCACGCGCGGCGCAGCCGGGGCCGCTGCTATTTCACGGTCCCGCCCGTGTGGGCGGCGCGCAGAGCGGCGCGGCGCGGCGGAGGGAGCGCGCCCGGCCCGGCCGCGGGACCCCCCGAGCCCCGGCACCCCCAGGACCCCCGGTTAGAGCCGGCCCCGGAGCCCCCCCGCCCCTCCCCGGCCGCCCGGCGGGGCGGGCGGAACGGACGGAGGCGGTTCCAGGCGGCGGTGAGCGAACGGGGGGGGGGGGAAGGCGGGAGGGGATGGGGCACCGGGGGGCACCGGGCAGGGCGGGAGTCCCGGTGGCCGTGGTGGGACTGGGGGGAGCGGAGGGGGACGGAGCGGCGAGGGACACCGGGCAGGGCGGGGGGTACGAGGGGTGTTGGCCACGGGGCTCCGGGCGGGTCCGGGATGCACGGGGAGAGGATGGCACCGGGGGCACCGCGGCACCGGAGGGTACCGGGAGGGGTCGGGGGGGGATGGCAGCGGTGGGAGCACAGAGGGGCGGGGGGATGGGACAGCGGGGGTCACCGGGCAGAGCGGAGAGCCCGGGGAAGGGGTGACCCCAGTGGGGCTGGGAGGAGAGGGGGAGGATGGGGCACGGGGTGGGCTCGGGGCAGGTGCGGGGACGCTGGGGGGAGGTGGCCCTGGTGGGACCGGGGTGGGGATGGGGGCACCGAGCGGGGCGGGGTCACCAGGGAAGGGCGGCCCCGGTGGGATCCAGGGGACCACAGGGGAACAGGGCACGGGCAGGAGGTCTGGGGGATGTTGGCCATGGTGGGGTCGGCACTGGCACATCACCCCCGGGGATGGCGGGGCTGGGGGAAGCCCCCAGATGTGTATCCTGCCCTGTGTGAGGAGCTGGCATGGAGGGGCTGCTGGCTGGGGTGGGCACAGCTCAGGGTAGGGGGTAGGGGTCGGGGTGAGGGTGACCCCACTCGTGTCTGTGCCACGTCCAGGGGCTGTGGCTGCAGGGACCGTCCCAGTTCGGAGCACATGGGTGGGACGGGGCGCCCCGTGGGGTTTAGGGACACTGGAACACCCATGCACAGGAATGCTCCCTCTGCCCTGTACCAGGCCTAAGGGCAGGGAGGGCTTTCTCCTGCACGTCCGTCCATCCCGTTGGTGAGTCCGTCTGTCCTCTGTCCACCACCACAGGCTCGTCATGGCCCTGCCCCGCACGTTGGGGGAGCTGCAGCTCTACCGGGTCTTGCAACGTGCCAACCTGCTGGGCTACTACGAGACCTTCATCCAGCAAGGGGGGGACGACGTGCAGCAGCTCTGCGAGGCGGGCGAGGAGGAGTTCCTGGAGATCATGGCGCTGGTGGGCATGGCCACCAAGCCCCTCCACGTCCGCCGCCTCCAGAAGGCCCTGCGGGAATGGGCATCCAACCCAGGGCTCTTCAGCCAGCCCGTCTCGGCTGTCCCGGTCAGCAGCATCCCGCTCTTCAAGCTCTCCGAGGCCGGTGGGCGCAAGGCACTCAGCAACGGGCACGCCAGCCCCGGCGAGGCCGCGGGCAAAGGGGGGTGGCAGCGCCGGGACGCCCCCAGCCCGCAGCCCCACGGAGCCAGGGGAGAAGCTGTCACCGTCAGCGGCTCCACCGTGGCCGGGAAGGAGCACCCCCGAGTCGGAGGGTGGTGGGGATGAGGAGCCCGGGGGTCCCCCCTTCTCCCCGGGCGGGAGCAGCGGGGAGCAGGCGGTGGGCACGGAGCTGGAGCCGGAGTTGGCACGGACGGTGGTGGAGAGCGTGGAGAGGCTGCTGCAGAGCTGCCCTCGAGGTGGCGAGGCCGAGCTGAGGGCGCTGATGAAGCTCAACAAGAAGCTGGCCAAGGCTGTGGGGCACATCTTCCAGCTGGAGGACGGTGACCGGCAGAAGGAGGAGGAGATCCGGCGGCACAGCGCGATCTACGGCCGCGGCGAGGCCCGGCGCCGCGAGGGCAAGCAGCTCACCCTGCACGAGGTGAGGAGGGAGCTCCCTGCTCGGAGTTGTGCGATGCGCTGGCTTGGGACAGGCACTGGGGTGGCTCTGGGGGTGTGGTGAGTGGGTGGGATTTGAGCTCTCCTCCCACGCCAGGCTGGAGCTGGTGCTGCTTTAGCTGAGGCTTGCGTGGGCGGTGCTGTCCCGTGGGTGCTGCCGTGTCCCTGTCCCCACTCACGCATCGTTCCTGCCCCCAGCTCATCATCAATGAGGCGGCCGCCCAGTTCTGCCTGCGGGACAACTCGCTGCTGCTGCGGCGCGTCGAGCTCTTCTCGCTGTCACGACAGGTGGCACGGGAGAGCACCTACCTGTCCTCGCTCAAGGTCGCCAGGTGAGCCCAAAACCCCACCCTTGTAGGCCTAGAGGGGGGGTCTGGTTGTCACCTCCTTGCCCCCAGCACTTCTGCATGGGGCCAAGACTCTGCGGCCCCCAGTTCCCCTTTGCCAGTGTGGGCGGATTCTGCCTGACCTCGGAGCGTGGGACGTGGGGAGGATGGGAATGACGGGGATGCCAGGCGTGGGAAGGGATGCCAGGCAGCAAAGGGATGCCGCTGGGGATGCCCTATCTCTTGCCTCCATCCCCTAAAGTCCCCTGCCCACCGTGCCAGGGCTGCCTTTTCCCTTTGCTCTCCAGCTGCTTCCCTCTTTTTTCCGCCCCCCAATTCCATCGGTGCCAGAACCCCACCTGCCTGGTGGCTCTGCTCACAGCCTTGCTGTGGCCACCCCCACGCCTGAGACAGCCCCTTTCCACCCCCAGGGCCCATCCCGAGGACAGCGGCGCCGTCGTGGCCAAGCGGCTCAAGCAGGAGGTGGGGTGCAGGTGCAGGGGAGAGCAGCGTGTGCAGGTGTGCGCACCTGTGAGCGTGGGTGTGACTGTGCAACACGCCCGGGGCTGCCCATGCCAGCTTGGGGTGAGGACCGTGGGTGTTGTGGGGTGGGTGGTGCAGGGGCTCTGCTCACCTGTGTGCTCCTGGCAGGCGGGAGAGCAGAGCCGCCCTGAGCTCCTGGCACTGCCGGTGGGGCTGGAGCCGCCCGGGGCCGGGTACCGAGCCAGCTTGGAGGAGGACACGGGCAGCATCTCCGGGGAGAGCCTCGACGGCCACTTGCAGGGTGAGTAGGGGGGGGTCTCTCCCTTTCTCTGGTGGTGCTCGGCCCCCTCTCCTCGCGCTGATTGTCGCCCCTCTCTCGGCAGCGGCGGGGGCTTGTCCCCCGGCTGACCCCTCCTCCCGGTGCGGCCCCGGACGTGCCCCTCGGCCTCGCTCCCCACGGGCTCTGGAGCCGCCACATCCTCCAGCAGACGCTGATGGACGAGGGGCTGCGCCTGGCCCGCTTGGTCTCTCACGACCGCGTGGGGCGGCTCAGCCCCTGCCTGCCGGGGAAGCCCCCGGGACCAGGTGAGCCCCCCGAGGGGCCGGGGGGGCTTTGCCGCGGGCAGGGGTCAGGAGGGCACCGCTGCCTTCTGCTGTACAATCGTGTCCTCACGGCCATCTCCGTGTTCTCCCCACAGAGTTCGAGGACGGGCTGCGGAACGGGGTCCTCCGGCCCCCCCAGACCCCCCTCGGGGCACCATCAAGGTGGAGCAGGAGACCAGCAGGCAGTGAGGCCCCTGTAGCCCCCCCGCCACCATTAACGAAGCAATAACGTGCTGGGGGACGGGTGCGGCGGCGCTCCGGGCCCGGGGGCGCTTGCGGGGAGGGAGAAGGGGAGGGGTCTCATCCATAACCCCCCCGCCCCCCCCGGCCCCCTCCCGTCCCACACCGACGCTCTGGTTACCTCAGCCGCGGCGGGATGCGAACTCCCCGCAGCAGCAATACCCTCATCCCGCCCGGCTCCGCTCCCCCGCCGCCCCCCAGGGCTGGGGAGCCCTCGATGGACTGGAGCCCCCCCCGTCCCACCCCTGTACAGCCCCGTGCTGACCGTTCCCCCCCTCCCCACCTCGGGCTCTGTCACCACGCGGGGACAGACGCGTCGCACTGTGCGCTCCCACGTCAGCGCTGCCGCCCACGCCGGGCACACGGTCCCCCCTCCCCACCCTTCCCCACCCCGCACCCGCAGCGCCCACGCAGCAGCCGCCAGCCCCCTCCCCGCAGCACGTGCCAGCTCACTGTGCACCCCCACCGCCCCCCCGAACCCTGCGACCCCCCCCCCCCCAATACACACACACACCCCCGCACGAACCCCCCCCCCCCCGCACCCCGATACCTGCGTGTGCTTCCAGCATGGTCCCTGTGCCGGGGGGTGTCACACGTGCCAGGGGGGTGTCACCCCCTCCCAGCACGATGCAGGCGGCGTTTGATGGGCACTGGGGAGGTGCTGTTCCCCCCGACCCCACCCCAAAACCCCTCGGGGTTCCTCCTCTTTATTCCCCCCATTCCTACAAACCGTGCCCAGCCCCGGGGTTCCCACTCCCCACCCCCCCGTTAGGACTGTGTGGTGTCTTTTTAGAGCATTAGCGACTCTTCCTTTGTACCGTGTACAGTAGATTATTTATTTTGTTATTTTGGAATAAAACTTTATTTTATGGCTTATCTTCCTACCCCCTTTGCTCCAACCTGGAGGGGAGGGGGAGTGACGGAACAGCTCAAAACCCCAAAGCAAGCGCTGATTGCGGGGGTGCGGGGGGGGGGGGGGGGGGGTTTCGTGTCCTCCCCTTCCATGGGGGTCCCGGTGTGTCCCGTCCCCTCCCCTCCGCCGGGGGGCACCGGGCTGGCACCTCCGCCCCGGCGCCGTTCGCGCTGCCGCCTCCCGCCCCCGCGGTGACTCATCCCGGCGGGCGTGGGCTGGGGGCACCGCGTGCGGCTGCCGGTGCCCCCCACGCAGGACGGGGCCCCCCTAAGCCCGCACCCGCTCACCCGCGGACCCCCGGCAGCGGATGCAATGCACGGAGGTGGAGGGGACGACGACGACGACGACGGGGGTTACCCCAAATCCCCCCCCCAAACCCCGCCTTTGCCAGCTGGAGTTTCCACTCCTGCGGGAGTCGTAGCAAGTCCATGAACCCAGGCAAGGCTGGGAGGGAGTGAAGGGGGGACTCGCAGTCCGATGTACCCCCCCCTCACCAGGAGCCCCCTCACGCGTGTCCTGGCCGGATGCTGTCATCCCACCGTGCATCCCCCAGCCCCCAGGAGGACAGGTTGGAATTGGGGTACCCGCTGTGCTGCTGGAGGGGGGCAAAGGGGGGCAACGGGGGCATCTCCAGGAGCTGATCCAACTCTGAGGTTGATGGCTGATCCATGCCGGGCGACATCCTGGGCACAGAAACAGCAGGGTGACCAGGTGGGGACTGGGAGGGGCTTCTCTCTGCTGCCCCCTCCCCGTGCTTACCACCGCGGAGGGCTCTGCAGCGACGCCTCCTCCAGGAGCGGGAACGGGGGCAGCTCGGGCATCTCCTCGTCCTGCGGTTCCGCTGAGGGACCCGCGGGCAGCAGCTGAGAGACATCCCCGGGCAGGAACTGGCTGGGCATGAAGGGTCTGGGGTGGCAAAGAATGGGGTAGATCCTGTCCCCCGGGGCACTCACCAGCCCCGAGGTGTTGGGGGGCACTGCTTGGTTTGTGGGGGGCTCCTCCTGGGGTGGCTACTCCAGCTCTGCCAGCCTGGGATTAGGTGGGGAAGGGCTAAAGGGGTACAGGGCACGGTGCCCCCCTTCCACCCGTGTGCCAGTTCTTACCCAGGGGTCCTGAAGGCAGGGTCCTGGCAGTGGGACAGCGAGGGAGGCGAGAGCATCGGGGACGGGCTGTGGGGAGCAGGAGCACTCAGGGAAGGGGGAACACCCCTGAACCCTGCTGGGGGTGGTGGGGTGTCCCCCCCCTGCCCCCCAGCCTGCCCTGCTCCTACCTGTGGAAGGGGGGGGTCAGCCTGTCGGGCACCATCATGATGCTGCTCTCAACCGTGGGGTAGCCCCCGGGCATGGGCTGGGGGCAGAATGAAGTGGGGGGGCTGCAGTGCACACACACAGAGGTTCAGATTGAGGGGGGGGGCACTGCCACAGCCCCCACCCCACGCCCCACAGCAGGGCACTCACCACATGGGGGCCAGCAGTGGCTGTAGATTCTCAGGGTGCAGCTCATGCTGCACCATGGGCAGGTTGAACATCGGTGCCTGGGGGGCCTCAGGGGGGGCCCCCATGGTGCTTGGGGGCTGCTGGTCCCTGCAAAAGCACATGGACCCCATCAGCACTGCCAGGTCCAGGCTCCACATGGGCCAGTGGGTGCTCGAGGGGGACTCTGAAGGGGGACATGTGCCAGTGGGTGCTCGAGGGGAGGGTGGGAGGTGCACAAATGGGCCCCAGCACAGCTTGAGGGCTCACAGGGGGCTCTTTGCTCACCAGCACAGCTCTGCTTTCCCCAGTCAGGGATTTCCCTGCCCAGGGGGATGCTCAGGCTGGCCAGGGGTCTGTGCAAACCCTGGCCCATGTGCACACACCTCCAGCACAGATATGGCCTCACACCCACCTTTCACTTTCCACAGTCATCTTGATGGCAGTGGAGACGTAGCCCCGGCCGTCCTTGCCTGTCTGCTCTTCTGCTCAGGGAGGAGAACCATCCATGAACCACCACCCCCACCATGCCCTGCCAACCATCTCTACCAGCCCCAGTTGCTCCTGCAAGCCCTGGGGCCACCGGGGTGAGACCCATAACCCCCTCACAGCATTGCTGGGGTGCAGAGTGTGTGTGACACCCTGAACCTGAAGGTCATGGCAGAGGTGCAGACCACCAAGGGGCTCCTCAAGGAGCACTGCTTCTTCCTTGACCAGAAGATCTTCAATGAAGAACAGCAGGTAGTGAAAAATTTTGTAATGTAGAGGTCTGAGGCCCTATATCATGTTGCAAATTGTAGGACAGATCATGATGCGACCAGTGCAATGGGGAAGAAGGTGAGGGAGTAGAAGTCTGTTTTTAGGCTGATGGGGATTTTGAAGTTTATAATGAATTTTCATTCTCAAAAGAAGGTGAGAGGATGGGGCCCTGCAGCCCAGGGCCCATCCAGGCCCTCCCCACTCACTGTTGTAGTGACTCCCAAAGGCCTGGTCCATAACCGCCCTCACAGCATTGCTGAGGTGCACAGGGACACCCCAGGGCCCATCCAGGCCCTCCCCACTCACTGTTGTAGTGACTCCCAAAGGCCTGGTCCTTGGGGATGTTGGGGTACAGGTTCCGGAGCTGCCCCAGATCCCGGATGCGGTCGCCAAGGGAGCGGATGGACAGATCCTTGGCAGAGAAGGGCTGGATGTTTTCCACCTGGCTGGAGCCTGAGCGAGGGGAGACACGTCACTGCATTCCAGTGCTGGTTCCTGGAACTGCCCACACCCCCTGGCAGTGAGGACCCCTCCCCTGCACTGCACCTGACCCCGTCTCACCGTCCTTGCCCCGCATGACGTAAGCGATGGTGACGCCCCCGATCTCGGAGTCGCTGAAGCGGAGCAGGAAGGTCCCATCTGGCTGCATGCTCAGCAGCTTGCACACATACTGCTTGCTGATGAAGCCCATGATGAGCCTGGATGGGTGGAGAACAGGGATCAGGAGCACCCATGGCAGTGGGGTGGGATCAGGACCCCCCCAAAGCCCAGCCCTGGGGCACCCACCTGTCCGACCAGTAACTTTTGAGGCATCTCTTGGTGAGGTCCAGGACTCCATCAAACCACTGCCAGAAGGTGAATCCCCGGCCAGGGAGGATCTCCTGAGGCAGAGAGAGGCCATGAGGCTCCCCATGGCCACGCTGGCCCCTGCCCACCTTGGCCATCCCTCCCAGTCACCTTGTTGAACTGGGCCCAGGAGACGTGGCGGCTCTGGAAGTCCTCGGGGCTGGCGCTGTGGTCATTGAAGATCTTCTGGGCCAGGAAGAAGTAGTGCTCCTTGAGGAGCCCCTTGGTGGTCTGCACCTCTGCCATGAACTTCAGGTTCAGGGTGTCACACATCTTGTCCCAGGGCACCCGCTCGGCCACCACGAAGGGCACCCGGTCCTGTGGCCGGGCAGGGGGACATCAGGACAGGATGCCCACCATGTCCCACCCCTGGGCTCCTGCTCCCACCTGCACTGGTGGGAGTGCAAAGCCCAGTCAGCCCCAGTTTCCAGCTCCTTCCCTCCAGCTCGTGGCACTCACAATGTCAGAGAAGGCGTTATCCCACAGCACGGTGGCTTTGGCGTTGTTGTCCTGGTTCCCATGGACGATGACCACGATGGGCAGAGACAGGACCTGAGGGCACACAGTGGCCCTGAGCCAGGCGTGGTGGCTGCCCTGGGATTGTCCCAGTGTCCCACAGGGGAAGGCTCAGCACATCCAGCCCCATCCCACGGTACCTGGAGGTGGATGGAGACGTTGCTGGGGGTCAAGGTGACGTTGGTGCTGAAGAGGACGGCGCATTTCTCCTCCGTCACCGACTCAGAGCCCTTCCTCTCGCAGCGCTTGATCTTCTTCAGCAGCTGGGGACAGAGAGCTGAGCATCCCCAGCCTCAGGACCCCCAAAAACCCAATGGAGCCCCCAGCCCAGCCCCTAGCTGGTGGTACTTACCACATTTTTGAAGTTGGCACAGCAGTTCCCGCTGGTGGGGTTGGTCTCCAGGGCCACCGTGTTGTGCAAGATCTCCCCCGTGCTCTCACTGGGCAGAGGAAGGGGGTCAGGGGGGAATGGTGGTGGGGAAACTCCCCTGCCCTCACACCCACTGCTCACCTGAGGGTGTTGCTGTAGTTGCTGAGCTCCAGCTCCCGTGCCTGCTTCTCTGTCACCATGTCAGCCCTCACCATGTAGGGCTTGGGCGCTGCCTTCAGCAGCTGCGGGCCCAGCAGGAACCGGACGCTCGCCTGGAACTTGGTCTGGGTCTTCAGCACCTGTGGGGGCTGCTTCTCCACCAGGAAGGAGCTGAGGGGCAAAGGGACACCGTGGTGGCACTTAGCACAGCCACCAGCCCCTGCAGATCCACCTCAACCCATGGCCACCACAGCCCCCAGATGTTACCTCTTGACCAGGCTGGACAACACCTCGTTGAAGCGCTCCAGGAGCCGGGGCAGCAGCTCAGGCCCCAGCTCTGTGCTTGCTGCCATCACCTGCTGCTGCAGCTGGAAGTAAACCTCGACCAGGTTCTCACACCTGGGGAAAGGGGGACTCTCAGCACCCCACCCTCACTCACCTGGTGGAGGGAGCAGGAGGTTGCTCAGGATCCCCCAGCTCTGCCCTGTGCCCCCTCACCTCTTCTGCAGCGGTGCCAGATTCTCCTCAAAGATTGCCCCATTCCCTGCCAGCTGCTGTTGCCTCTTCCAAATCTGGATCCTCTTCAGGACCTGCTGTTTGGCTGCCTCCAACTCCTTCACAGCCTCCATGATGAGAGTGGGCAGCTCCCTGGGAGCCACGGAGCTCTGCACGGCCCCGTCCCGCCCGGGCCCCTCCTCCTGGAGCGCTTGGATCTCCCGGACTCGGTGCTGCAGCCGCTGCAGCCCCAGGCTGAACTTCAGCTCCTCCTGCCTCCGGTGGAAGCTGAGAGGCAGATGATGGTCCTGGGGCAGAGCACAGAGGGGTCAGGGGGGGTTGTGGCCGGTCCTGCACCTCGGGGTGCCCGGGAGAGGGGCAGGGGGCACCCACCCGTTTGAGCACGGCTGCCTTCTCGCCCTCCAGCACGGCTCTGACGACGGCCACCAGCCGCAGAGGGTCCCGGCGGAAAGTGTTCTGGGGAGGGGGACACAAACTGGGGGTGTCAGGGGGGGACACGGCACCTGCCCCCTGCTCCTTGCTCCTTCCCACCCCGCCCACAACACCTGGACGAGGTAATTCAGGGGTTCCACAAGCACCACAGAGCTGATTTGTAGCTTTAAAACCACTTTAAATGGTGCATAGAATCATGGGGTGTCTGGAGTTGGAAGGAACGTCAGGATCATCGGCTCCAACTCCATTTTTTGGTTTTTTTTTTTTTTTTTTTGAATAAAAAGTAGAAGAATCAACTTCAAATAGAGAAAAAAAAAAAATCCAAACTGAAAGGAATTCTCCATTCCTGTGAGCATTTCCTCCAACCTCCAGCCTGACACCTGGGGGAGACTCTCCCAGCTGCCCTGGGTGGATCAATGCTTTCCACTGACAAAAAACCAGGGAGAGGAATTCCCCTGCTGGCTCTGCCTCCCGTGTCCCCGTGCCAGCTCCTCCGGCCTTCACGCATTTCCCAAATTAGCAACTTCCCAAAACAGCAGCAGAAACACGATGGGGGAATGGCTGATGACGTGCTTGGTGGGTTCCTGTGCCGGTGGGAGCTCCAGTGTGGGGGTCTGCATGCAGCACTGGTAGCCCCGTGGGCTTTTCAAGGGAAAATTTGGAATTCGGGGGATGAGAAGCCCAAGTTTGGCTCCCACCTGCAACCCCCAGCCCTGTGGTTGCCCATCCTGGGGGTGACCTGGTCACAGCAGCACCAAAAGCAGGGAACAGCCTGGCTGGGCATGGAGGAGGGAGGATTTGGTGTTTTGGGATGAGGGATGGAGGGAGGAGGGAACACAGGAGGGCTGCTCTGCGTCAGCATTTTAAATAATAAAAAAATCCCTAAGCTGAAACATCTGCTTGTTTCCTACAGCAAAAAGCAACAAAGCAACAAAACAACAAAGTCTTGTTTTGAAAAGTCACCCTGTTCCCCAGAAGTTGTGACTAAAGCTGATCCCTTCCCAAATGTTGAATATTAAAAAGGTCTGTTACCAAAAAAAGCAGAATTTTCAACCAGAGTGGGGCTCTGGGAGTGAGCCCTGCTCAGCTGTGGTGCTCTGAGCTCCACCGGCCAGGGGAGATAAATCAGATGGTTGTGAAAGGGACAGAGCAATTCCAACAGCCTTGATAAGAGAAAGAGCCTCAAAAATGAAACCCAGAGCTCACAGCAGGAGGAAATGCAGACCCACACAGCTTGGAGGAAGGAGAAATCAAACACTCAAGCAGAAAATGGGGAACATCTGCAGACACAGCCCCCAGGTGCCAACAACGGGGGGCTGAGGGGCTCAGGGGGTCCCCACAGGACCATTTCAGGGAAGATGTGGCAGCTCCCTGTGAGCCACTGGGCTGCAGAACTTCAAATAAAAACCCCTCTGTCCTCTGGAAGACCCCAAAAACCCAATTGCTGAGTCTGCTTATTGCTCACAAGCCTGGAAAATTTTGTCACCCAGGGACCATCGTTAGGCATTGAGCCCTTGCAGCATAAAACAATCAATTTTTTCCTGGGAGCTGGCTGCAATCCCAGCGTGACCCAGCCCCAGGGTCCCTGCACACCTCGATGTTGCTGACTTGCTGCAGGATCTGGCACTGCTGCCCGTCGCTGCCGGCAGTGCTGCGGAGTTTCTCCAGCATGTCCGAGAGCATCCTGCTGGCCATGCTGGTGCAGAAGGCGTCTGAGCCATTGATGAACTCCCTGGAGAGGGGGAAAAGTTGGGAGAATGGGCATGGATCCCCCACCTGCCCCCTGTGTGACCCCCAAGTTTGTGCTGGTCCAGGGAGACTCACCAGGGCTGGTTCTCCAGCCACTCAGCCAGGAGACAGCGCAGGCTCCGGGGAAACTCCGTGGAGAGGCTGCTGAACTCCTCTGGTGGCATGTGGGACACGAGGTTCCAGAGGGACATCTTGGAACAGTCACCTGAAGGCAGGAGAGGGGATGGGGAGCACTTGAGCAGCCCTTGAGGGCCAAGAGCCCCTCAGGGAGAGTGCAAGAGCTGCTGCTTGTCCCTCCACGCCTGAACCTGCTGCTCCACTGGGCTGGGGAGGAGGAGAAGAAGGAGGAGTGGGAAGGTTGATCCAGGATCAGCTTCTTGGGCAATCCTGGGCGGGCTGGCAGCCCACTTGTGCCTCAGTTTCCTGAATCTCTGGGGATTCCCTGCTCCTTTTGCCACAAGGATTTTCAAAGGGATGGGCAAGTGCTGCTGGACTGGGCATGGGAGAGGTGGAAGAATGTGGAACTCCTGGGGAGTTGGAGAAGTGTGAATTACCCCAAACTTGGTGAGGCTGTTGAACCAGGGTGTCCACAGTGAGGTGGCCTGGCTGTCCCCCAGAATTTCCTCAGGTGTCCCCCACAGGGAGGGCCCCTCACACTTGGTGGGCTGCAGAGATCAGGAAAAGCAAGGACAGAACTGGAATGAGGGGATTCCACCTGGAATGCATGGGCTGGAGGCCCTCAGAACTGGAATGAGGTGTTACAGAGGGAATTCCCCCACCTGGAATGCCTGGGCTGGAAGCCCTCACACTCAGTGGGCTGCAGAGATCAGGAAAAGCAAGAACAGAACTGGAATGAGGCGTTACATGGGGAATTCCACCTGGAATGCCCAAGCTGGAAGCTTGGTGGGCTGTGGAGATCAGGAAAAGCAAGAACAGAACTGGAATGAGGGAATTCCACCTGGAATGCACGGGCTGGAGGCCCTCACACTCGGTGGGCTCGAGAGATCAGGAAAAGCAAGAACAGAACTGGAATGAGGCGCTAGATTGGGAATTCCACCTAGAATGAGGTGCTAGATTGGGAATTCCACCTGGAATGAGGCATTACAAAGGGAATTCCACCTGGAATGCCCGGGCTGGAGGCCCTCACACTTGGTGGGCTCCAGAGATCAGGAAAAGCAAGAACAGAACTGGAATGAGGGAATTCCACCTGGAATGCACGGGCTGGAGGGTCTCACACATGGTGGGCTCCAGAGATCGGGAAAAGCAAGAACAGAACTGGAATGAGGGAATTCCACCTGGAATGCACGGGCTGGAGGCCCTCAGTGGGCTCGAGAGATCAGGAAAAGCAAGAACAGAACTGGAATGAGGGAATTCCACCTGGAATGCACGGGTTGGAGGCCCTCACACTTGGTGGGCTGCAGAGATCAGGAAAAGCAAGAACATAACTGGAATGAGGCGCTAGATTGGGAATTCCACCTGGAATGGCTGAGCTGGAGGCTCACGGCCCCGCCGCACCCCAAGGTGGGAGTTGGAACCCCAACACTCCCAGCCCGTCCCCTCAGCACTGCCCGCGCCTCTTCCCGGCAGCTCCCGCCCTTCCTCCCGCCCCGCTCGCCCCCTCAGGCCCCGCCGCAGCCCCGCGGGCCCGCCGGGCCGAGGGGGTCTCCAGACACACACGCACACACACATACACACACACACACACACACCTCACTGCCGGTTCCGCCGGCCCCGCCCGGGGCCAAGGCCCGATCCCGCGGCGGATCCCGCAGCGCCGGCGGCGTCTCACAGCCCAGCCGAGGGGCCAGGCAGCGGCGGGACCCCCGGGCGGCGCGGGCCGGGCCCGCCGTGCCCTCAGGCGAAGGGGCGAGCGCGAAGCCGCGGCCACGGCCCGAGTCCCCCGCGGGCAGCGCGTTGTTCCCCACGGGCCTGGGCCGCGCGGAGCCGCCGAAGGCGCAGGGCGGAGGTGGAGCTGAGAGACTCCGAGAAGCCTGCGAGGGGAAGGAAGCCGGCGTCACTGGGCAACGTCGCGGCCGGAGCAAACAAACGCCTGCGGCCTGCCCCGAGCCCGGCGTTGGGAGCAGCCCGAGGGTCACCAGCCCTCACGGTGCCACCCCAGGAGGGGACCGGTCATGGTGGCTGGAGGTTGACGCCTTCCAGAAATGCTTTTGCTTTCGACTCCACTTTACGGCCCGGAGTAAACAGATCCCGAGCATTCGCTGCGGGGCATGAGGTGACTCCCAGGGGTCAATGCCCGGTGAGAAACGCACGCAGCAATTCTGGGAATGCTGCAGGGCTTTTCCTCACAGTCCCAGTGGGATTCTTGGCAGGAGGGGAAAAACAGCCTCTCCTTTTGCCACCCTCGAGGTTAATCCCCATGCTCCTTCCCCATTAAACCTGTATTTCTGCTCAGCCCTGGGAGGCAGCTGCTGGCTGGAAGCGCCAACCTGGAGCGTAAGCCTTAAGCCAGGCATGCCTGGATCTGCTGAGAGCCTGCAGGAGAAGCTGCTCTGCTCCCTCCTCCTCCCACAGCCCAGGAGGAGCTGGAGGCAGGGGATCTGCCTTGTCCCCTCCTGGCATCAGTCACAGCAGCTCCTTCAGCCCAGCCATGCCCTGAATCCTTCCAATCCCACTTTCCAGGTTTCCCTCTTCTTCTTTTGCTTTTCCCAATTCCCTCCCCCATGGGGGCAACATCCCATGGGGACCCTCCTGCAACGGAAACCGAGGTCGCAGCTGTGTTGTAGCCGGGAAAACCGGCTCAACATGGGGCAGGACACAGCACCTGTGGACGGGGAGAAGCTGCCCCCCACCCTCTCCCCCTCCCCAAACCCCCTCCACCCAGCCACTTTCGCTTCCTCCTCCACCCCAAGGGCTTTGCCTACCCGCGAGGCTGGGCGAGAAGGTGGCTCAGGAGGAGCCCAGGCTCGGAGAGGGGGCTCAGGGACCCCCACAGTGTCAGTACGAGCTTTGTGCTCTCACTGCAACAGGAAACCTTGTTCCCAAGCTGGAACTGCCGCACACTGCCCGTCCCCTTCCCGGTGCCGAGGTGCTGCCGTACATCCCACGGATGTTACTCATTAACCACCAGCCCTTGCTGGCAGCCAACCTCAGCCCCCCACCGTCGGGTGGGCTGTGTCGGGGGCACGGGGATGGATCCCACCATGTCCCATGTCCCCTCTGCGATGTCCCAGCCTGGCTCTGCGATCTCCCAGCCCTCTGCACCCTCCTCACCCTGCGGGGGCACCTCAGAGCATGCTCCCTATCCTGCCCTCAGATTCCTCGTGGCTTTCACACCGATGGATATTCCAAGGTTTTCCAAATGCTGTGAACACCCGCACTTCTCTCTGACTCTGCCCTCGCCGGGAAGAGCCCGAGGGACATTTCTGCTCCTCAGCGTGCCTCAGTTTCCCCAGGGTGCTGAGGACACCACTGCTGCCAGCCGAGGCTGAGGCCAGAACACAGGACACGGTGGGACACTGGTGAGTGACAGTGCCACGAGGAGGACACCCACGTGTTGGGGGTGCTGACCGCTCGGGACATGAAATTTCCTCTGGTTCGTAGGAAAAGGAGCGGGGCCTTCCCAGCCGACCCAGCCCAGGATGACTCACAGCTCTGGGAGCCCGGCCTGGATTTGGTGCCGCTCCCGTCCCAGGAACTCACTGTTGAGGCCCACCAGTGGCACAGGGGAAAGAAGGGCTCTTCCTTTGCCCCATGCATGCCCTGTCCCCAAACAGCGCCCAGCCAGCAGAGTGGGGTGCCAGCAGAGCTGGGTGCCAGCAGAGCTGGGTGCCATCCTCAGCGGGTGCTCTGTACTTCGAGTCGAGCTGGGCTGCGTTTCCACCTCGGCAGCTGATACAGCCTCGGTGCCACCGGTCCCAGAGCCCCTTCCCCATCCCATCCCATCCCCAAGCACCCCAGTGAGGGGCTGATAAGGGGGACCTCCCCCTCAGCCTGTCACACGTCGCACTGCCCACCCCTGGAGCCGGGAGGTGTCCCTGGACAGCCCCCCCAGCCCCGGGCAGCCCCCGCCCCTGGGATACCCCGTCCCCACCCCGGCTCCCAGCTCGGTGCCCCTGCACGAGTTCAGGGCCGGGAGGTGCCAAACAGCGGCAGAGTCCCCGGTCCCGTCCGCCGTTACCTGGCGAGAGCAGCCGCGGGCGGGGGGCGGCCGGTCCGGCCGGTCCCCGCGGCCTCTCGTTCACTCCATAGCGGCGGCGGGCGCGGCCGGTCCCCGCTCCGCCGGGAAGCGGCGAGCGCAGGAAGAGGGAGGAGACGCGTGAGCGGAGGGATGGGAGGGCACCGGGACTGGGACCAGTCTCGGCAGGACCTGGGATCCCCGGACGTCGCCACCGAGGGGCTGCGGCACCCGCCGGCTCCGCGTCCGTCCCATATCAGCCCCCACTCAGTCGTGCCCCCACTCTTGCCCCGTATCTCCCCATTCCTGTCCCCATTATGACCACGCTCTTACCCCAAATCCCACTGGTGACCCCCATTCCGCCCCCACACACCCACTGCTCGCACCCACGCGTGTCCCCCCGCCCCATCTGTGGCATCCACTCCTGACCCTACTCCTGCTCTGATCAGGTCCCTCTTTGCCGCCCTTCCAAGCCCCCCGCCCACCCCCGTGCGTGCCCCACGCCCACCCCCGTGGGTGCCGTCGCACCGGGGCAGCCCCGGTTCTGTGGCACCGCTGTTCCCGTGTGCACCGGGCCGTTGGTCCCGGGCTGCACCTTCCCTGCACGGTTTGAACCCCGGTCCCCGTCCTGGGGTCCGAGCCCGTGGCTGGTCCCGGGCTGTGCCCGCCTCTGCTGCGCCCTCCGGTACCGAACCGAACACGGCAGCGGGGGCACTGAAAGGGGTGCTCGTTTCTTGGGGGGATTTGGTGCTTCACGGGGGTACCCGGCCCGCCCCGGGGCGCTCCTTCGGCCGCTCCGACCCCCGCGCCCACCGGAGCGGCGGGGGCAGCACGGGGCACGGCCACCTCGGGGCCGCTAGGGGGCGCTGCCGCACCGCGGTGCCACCGGGGCGAACCGAGAGCGGCGGGGCCGGGGCTGCCGGGGCTGGGGATGCGGTACCCGGACTGGGGATGCGGAACCGGGGCTGGGGATGTGGTACCGGGGCTGGAGATGCCGTACCGGGGCTGGGGATACGGGACCGGGGCTGGGGATGCGGAACCGGGGCTGGGGATGTGGTACCGGGGCTGGGGATGTGGTACCGGGGCTGGGGATGTGGGACCGGGGACGCGGGACCGGGGCTGGAGATGCCGTACCGGGGCTGGGGATACGGGACCGGGGCTGGGGATGCCGTACCGGGACTGGGGATGTGGTACCGGGGGTGGGGATGCGGGACCGGGGCTGGGGATGCCGTACCGGGACTGGGGATGTGGTACCGGGGCTGGAGATGCGGGACCGAGACTGGGGATGTGGTACCGGGACTGGGGATGTGGTACCGGGGGTAGGGATGTGGTACCCGGACTGGGGATGCCGTACCGGTACTGGGGATGTGGTACCGGGGGTGGGGATGTGGTACCGGGACTGGGGATGTGGTACCGGGACTGGGGATGTGGTACCGGGGCTCGGGATGCGGGACCGGGGCTGAAGATGCGGGACCGGGACTGGAGCAGGGCTGCGGGGTCCCCGCGTTCCACCCGGCTCCTCCCACCGTGGCGCCAGTGGACTCTCGGTGCTGCCATTCCGAGCATCAAACGCGCCCGAGGCCCCGTGAGCGCGGCTTGTCCACGGCGTACCGGGACATCCCGGGAGAGAGGAAACTCGTTCGGGACTGGCAAGGGGCTTCCCGGCCTCCCCACGCCCCCGTAAAGGACGGTCTCGAGTGGGGAGGGGGCTGTGGAGCGCTGGCCGGGACCCACGCGTGGGAGGAAGCAGAATCGCACCTGCTCCCCGAGTCCTGTGCGAAGTTTGGGGGCTCTGGGGGAATGGGGAGTACAGAACCGGCTCCCAGAACCCCTCCAGCCCACCGGGTTACACCGCGATTTTTGCCACCCCGGCACTTCTGCAGGGGCGGCGCCCCGGGGGAACATCTGGACCTTCTCCCGAACATCTGGCGCCGCAGCAGCCTGAATCACTCTCTCCCCCCCTGCAGCTGCCTGAGCGGGGTGGGGCGGAGCAGGCGTGTGACATAATTAAAAAAACATATGACATCACGCGGAGGGGTCGCATGGTGCCTGATGACGGCGCCGGCACCGCTGCCCATCTCCCTCCTCGGCCCCCGGCCCTGGCAGGCAGCGGAGTGGCCACTGGATGACGTCACGGCTCAGGCTCTGACGTCACGGTTCTCAGTCAAAGCCGGAGTTGGGTGAGTGACGGCGGGACCCCCATGATGGGAATCCGCTGTTCTGGACCCTTGATCCTGAACCCTGCTCCTGTAGCCCCCGCAGGGACGGCTGGGGGGACAGCGAGGGTCCTGGGGGGTGACAGCTCTGGGGGTGATGAGGAACCCCCTGCCTTGGGGGGACAGTGAGGGTCCTGTGTCCTGGGGGTTCACTCCTGCCTTGGGGGGACAGTGAGGGTCCTGTGCCCTGGGGGGTCACCCCTGCCTTGGGGGGACAGTGAGGGTCCTGTGCCCTGGGGGGACAGTGAGGGTCCCAAAGCCCTTGGGGATGCTGATGGTGTTGCTGTCCTGGGAGAATGGCGAGGCTCCTGATGCCTTTGGGGATGGTGAAGGGACCGGGACAGCGAAGGTTCTGCAGCCCTGAGAGGGTCCTGTTGCCCCTGAGGATGATGAGGTTCTGCTGTCCCGTCCGTTTCTGACCCGCAGCCGGTACCGGGTGCCGGTAGAGGGGAGCTGGGCCGCCCCAGCACCTGGGGGCCACCACAGCAGGGCCAGGCCGGGCTCTGGAGCGGCATCGCGGGCCGGTACCGCGTGTGAGCACGGGACACGCAGCGCTGTCCCTGTCCCTGTCCCTGTCCCTGTCCCTGTCCCTGTCCCTGTCCGTGTCCCCGTCCCTGTCCCTGTCCCTGTACCACACCGGTCCCGGCCCCGATGCCCTGCTCGTACCATACCGACACCGGCAGCGGCACCGGCACCGGACCGCTCCCGGACAACACTGACACCGACACTCCCACCGGATCTCTGCCCGTACCATACTAACACCGATACCGACACCGGCACCGGACCTCTGCCTGTACATTATTGACACGGACACCGGACCCCGGCCTGGACCATACCGAGACCGAGACCGGTACCGACACCGGACCCCTGTCTGGACCATGCCGAGACCGATACCGGTACCGACACCGGACAGCTCCCGGACCATACCCAGACCGATACAGGTACCGACACCGGACCCCTGGCCGGACCATACCCAGACCGATACCGGTACCAACACCGGACCCCTGGCCGGACCAGACCGATACCAATACCGGTACCGACACCGGATCCCTGGCCGGACCATACCGATACCAATACCGGTACCGACATCGGACCCTCTCCCTACCCACACCCACCGGGGGGCGCAGCCCCGGCCCCGCACGCGCATGCGCGTAGGACCCCCCCCCCAACGCCACGCGCGTGTCGTCCTCCCCCCCCCCCCCCTCCCCGTTCCCGTCCGCGGCGGCGGCGGCTCGAGCCCGGTGACGTCAGGCGGGCGGCGGCGCGCTCTCCATCTCCCCCCCCCCTCCCCAAAATCACCGTCCGTCCCTCCCTCCGCCGCGGCGGCGGCGCGCGCAGACCCCGCGCCCCCCCCCCCATCCCCATCCCCCGCCGCCGCCCCCCGGCCCCCGCCGCCGCCGCCGCCGCCGCCGCCCAGCCCGGAGGGTCCGCCCGCCCCCCGGCCCGGCCCGGCCCGGCCGCCGGCCCGCCCCCGCCCGCCCCCCGCGGATGTCGGTGCGCGGGCCCGGGACGCGCCGCCCCACGGGCAGCACGGCGTGAGGAGCCGCCGCCGCCTCCGCCGCCGCCGAGCCGCCGAGCCGCCGGCATGGGGCCGCTGCTGGCCCTCGCCGGGAGCCTCCTGGCCCTGCTGGCCGCGCCCGCCGCCCGCGCCCTCGAAGGTGAGTGGGGGGCGGCGGGGCCGGACCCCCGCGGGGCGATACCGGCGGGGAGGGGGAGGCGCCGCAGCCGCTGTCGGGGGCGCGGGGCTCGGTCGGGCCGGGGAGGGGGCGGGGGGCGCCGCCGTGACAAAGCAGAGCGGGCGCAGCCCGGCCCCACCGCACCGTGGGGACACCGGAGGGACCGGGGGGTAACGGGGAGCTGCGGGCCGGGCTGGGGAGGCGCGTCCTCCCCGCACCCCTCCGCAGCGCACGGTGCGCCCCCCGCTCCGTTCCCCCTGCAGCCGCGGGGGCCGCTCGCTGGCGCTCCCCGTTTTCTCCTCTTTGCCCGTTCCCGTGGCTCCCACCCGCCCTCCATCCCATTTTCCTCTGGAATCCAAAGTTTTCCCCGCAGCCAAGCGGGAAAGTTGGAGCTCAGCACCGCTGCGGGAGCCGGGACTGGGGGGTCCCGGTGTCCCGGGGGGTGACCGGGTCCGGGGTCCCGGCGGTCCCAGGGGTGCCCGTGACAGCCCGGCCTCGCCCCACGCTCCCCCTCTTGCATAACCGGGGCTGCTTCTCCCGGAGCCGCGACGCCCGGCTGCGGAGTTTGGCTGTGACCGGGCCTGGTGGCACCGGGAATGTATTTATCCAGCCAACCGGGGCTGTCCGTTCCCCCCATCCGCGTGTCCGTTTGTCCAGCCTCCCCCCCCCATCCGTCCATCCAGCTCCTTGCCAAACCGCTCGTTCCCAAGCCGTGCACGTCGCGTTCCCGGCCCTTATTGATCTATTCAGTAAATACTTGAGCTCGTCAGCTCCATGGCCGGGCTGGGAATGTGCGAGGGGCCGCTCTTGGCAGCGCCCGTGCTCCGCGCTGGCAGCGGCTCCAGCCGGGAACCGGCGGCCGTGGCGAAGTTCTCGCAACGCTCGGACGCTCCGGGGCTGTTTTTTCCCTTCAAAAGCAGCGAAATGGGGGAGTTTTGGCTTTCCTGTGACGGATTCCCCTCCGTCCTCACGGGAATGGCCTGGTGAAATGAGAGGCCGGAATGATGGATGAACGAGAGGGGGTTGGTTTTTTGGTTTAGGGGGAGGTTTTTCTGTCCCGTTTCTTTGCCCTCCTCGGAGCAGAGAGGGAGAAGGGATTTGGTGTCGTGGCAGTGGCAGCATCTGACCCGCCGTGTCCGAGGGATGGAGGAGAAGGAGGAGGAGGAGGAGGTTTGGGCAAACGCCAGATCCCTGCCCCAGATTCATGTCTGGGGCTGCGGGAGGCCGGAGCCTGTGGTTTCCATCCTCCAGCCCCTCCTCACCCTCTCGGGGGTGTGTGGACACTTGATCTGTGTCCCTTGGAGGGAGGTGACAGCAGCGGGGGCAGCTCAGGGCACCCTTCAACCCCCCCCCGGTGGCACCTGCGGGGCTGCTTGAGCCGGGCGAGCTGGGCAGTGCAGGTGGCCAAGAGCTGAGCCCTCTGGGGTCACCTCCCTGGGGACACGAGGTGTCGGTGGCACTCGGAGGTGGCTCGGAGCAGCCGGCGGATCCAGAAGTTGGTGGGGGCGGAAGGGAGGCAGCGCTCATTGCATAAGCTGCGTTGCCTTTGGAAACCGGGCTGCGGGAAGATGATGAGCTGGAAGGGAAGTTCTTCCATCCTCTTCTCCACACGCCAGGAGCTGGAGCGGGGCAGAGGACACTCCTTCCTCCCTGGTGCACGTCCCCCTCCTCAGGGGCTCCTTTTTAGGGGATTGTGATGGGGTCCAGGTGCTGTCCCACCGCCTCGCGGTGATGGGAGCTGTGTGAGGCTGTGGGTGGGGAGGATGTGGAGGCACCACAAGCACGTGGTCGGGTCGGTTAAGGGGCAGAATGTGCCACCAAGGTGCCACCTGAGCTGGTGCCTCAACCCTCGTGGTCCTGGCTTCCCACAGTGAGGCTCTGGGAGAGGCCAGGAGCTCATTGAGAGCAGGGTGCAGGTCCCCATCCTTGTCTGGAGAATTAATTCCTCACACTCACAGCCTCTGTTTTGCAGTTCTGGAAGCTCTTTGCTTTTTCCTGGAGGAGAGAGGAGGACGAAGTCCAGCCGTGGGGCGGGAGGAAGCTCTTCCGTGGGGAACAAAGGGCACTGGTGTGCAGCTCCTGCCTGCCCAGTCCTCTGCCACTTGCTGGGGTGGTGTGGGGCACCCCAGAGCCCCAGGAGCGGAGTGAGGGCAGGCAGGGATCCCCCTGTTCCTGTTTTGGAAATACCTGTGGTTGAGGCTTGCTGGGATGTTTTGGTGCCGCGCTTCCCTCTTGCCGCCTTGGTGGTCTGGCACGTCCCCTCGTGCGTCCCTGCGTGCCCAGGTGTGTTCCCAGGTGTCCCCACCTGTGTTCCAGGGTGTTTTCCCGTGTGTTTTTCCATGTGTGTGTGTGTGTGCACACGTGTGGGTGTGCACACGCTGCTTCCCTCAGCGTGCAGGGACACGCCCGGAGCTGCTCTGGGTTCACTGGAGGTGAAGAGTGAAGGTTTGAGGTGCTGGGAGGAGAAGGAGCTGCTGGAGGGGCAGTACCTGAGGGGTTCCTCTGTGCAGTGTCCAGAGGAGTGGCCATCATTCCCGTGTGGAGCATTGTAGCATCCCATTTTTATTTTTTAGGACAATCGGGCTTCCAGCAGCCCTGTGAGGGTCTGTCCTGGTATGAGAAGTGCCTGGTGCTGCTGTGGTGTCCAGTGAGAGTTCCCAAGTGCTCCCTGTCCCTGATGGGGCAGCTCTGGAGCATCCCTGGCAGTGGTGCCAGCTTTGGGCTGAAACCCAGGTGTTGCTGTGGGAGTGTCCATCATTCCTGTGTGGAGCATTGTAGCATCCCATTTTATTTTTAGAGCATCCCAGCAGGATTTTTGTGCTTCCAGCAGCCCTGTGAGGCTCTATCCTCATGTGAAAAGTGTCCAGTGAGAGATCTGACCACTGCCCTCTGGCTCCAAGTGCTCCCTGTCCCTGATGGGGCAGCTCTGGAGCATCCCTGGCAGTGGTGCCAGCTTTGGGGTGAAACCCAGGAATTTCTGAAGCTCCTGAGGCTCAGTGGTTGCTGTGGGAGTGTCCATCATTCCTGTGTGGAGCATTGTAGCATCCCATTTTATTTTTTTAGAGCATCTCAGCAGGACAATTGGGCTTCCAGCAGGACAATTGGGCTTCCAGCAGCCCTGTGGAGCTCTGTCCTGGCATGAGAAGTGCCTGGTGCTGCTGTGGTGTCCAGTGAGAGTCCCCAAGTGCTCCCTGTCCCTGATGGGGCAGCTCTGGAGCATCCCTGGCAGCGGTGCCAGCTTTGGGTTGAAACCCAGGAATTTCTGAAGCTCCTGAGGCTCAGTGGGCGCTGTGGGGGTGGGAGCAGCTGTGGCAGCCCCCTCTCCTTCGGTGTCTCAGCCCCACCACTCGCTCCTCGTGTTCTCTCCCTGCTGGTTCCATGTGCTCCGGGGGAGCCTGAGAACCGGCAAGGAGCGGGGGCTGCTCCAGCTGGTGATGCTTTTCCTCCAGTGTTAAAAACTGGGTAAAAACTGTGCTTTAACCAGTGCTAAAAACTGGGTAAAAACTGTGTTTTAACCAGTACTAAAAACTGGCTATAAACTGTGTTTTAACCAGTGCTAAAAACTGGATATAAACTATGTTTTAACCAGTGCTAAAAACTGGTTATAAACCGTGTTTTAACCAGTGTTAAAAACTGGTTATAAACTGTGTTTTAACCAGTGCTAAAAACTGGGTAAAAACTGTGTTTTAACCAGTGCTAAAAACTGGCTATAAACTGTGTTTTAACCAGTGTTAAAAACCGGGTAAAAACTGTGTTTTAACCAGTGCTAAAAACTGGTTATAAACTGTGTTTTAACCAATGTTAAAAACTGGTTATAAACTCTGTTTTAACCAATGTTAAAAACTGGGTAAAAACTGTTTTTTATAAACTGTGTTTTAACCAGTGTTAAAAACTGGGTAAAAACTGTTTTTTATAAACTGTGTTTTAACCAGTGTTAAAAACTGGATAAAAACTGTGTTTAAAACAGTGTTAAGAACTGGTTTGGGATGATGGGGAGCAAAAACCATCCAGGTTCTCCCTGTGCCTTCAAGGCCCTGGTTTCTGGAGGAGCTGGCTCTGGCTCCAGATGTTGCTCTGTGGTTTCTCTTTGCCCCCAGCCCATGCTTGACCTGTGGTCAAGCTTTTCCTCCAGTATTAAAAACTGGGTGAAAACTGTGTTTTAACCAGTGTTAAAAACTGGTTATAAACTGTTTTTTAACCAGTGCTAAAATCTGGTTATAAACTGTGTTTTAACCAGTGTTAAAAACTGGTTATAAACTGTGTTTTAACCAATGTTAAAAACTGGTTTGGGATGATGGGGAGAAAAAGCCATCCAGGTCCTCCCTGTGCCTTCAAGGCCCTGGTTTCTGGAGCATCCTCCTCAGATGTTGTTCTGTGGTTCCTCTTTGCCCCCAGCCCATGCTTGAACTGTGGTTGCCCAGTGGGGCTGCCCAGGCTCTGCTCTGCTGCATTCCCCTCTCCTCTCCTCACAGGAACAGCAGGACTGGAGTGGAAAATCAGAGCCAAATGAAGGGAAAAGCTGTGTAAACCAGCTGCTGGGTGGGGTCCTGAAAACAGCCCTGGAGTCAGCTGAGGGGACGGGGGTGGTGGCACGAGAAGCTGTGAGCAGAGAGGCTTGGCTCCCAAAATCCATCCTCCCACTGCCTGGGGTCAGGGGGTTTGGGTAAAGACCACGGCTCCTTCCCCCTCCAGGAGGGACCTGGCTGCCCCTCAAGGCTGTGACAACATCCAGGTCACCTCCCAGTGCTCACTGAAGAGGGGATGGGGATGGAGGGTGGGCAGGGTGAGGGTCAGGAGCCCTTTGGGGAGGAACTGGGAGCCCTGGTGGCATCTCTAGAGTGGCAGGGTGAGGATATTGGGCACTGGGGTCTGTGCCAGCACTCTCCTGCCTCGTGGCTGCCCAGTGCGTCCCATGAGGCTCATCCTGGTCCAGCAGCCCTGGTGAGGAGGGATCTGCTCAGGCTGTCAGGTGGATTCTGCTGCTGAGGATTTACCCTGATCTCAGGAGCACTGGGATGCTCCAGAAGGAATGGGACAGCTCATGGGGATGGTGTCCAGAGCAGGGTTTGGCTGCTCTGGGAGCTGTGCCCGTGTCTGTGACCCCCCCAGAACACCCCAGGGATTTTGGCCATTGTGTCCCATGAGGCTCATCCTGGTCCAGGAGCCCTGGTGAGGAGAGATCTGCTCTGCCTGTCAGGTGGATCCTGCTGCTGAGGATTTACCCTCATCTCAGGAGCACTGGGATGCTCCAGAAGGAATGGGACAGCTCATGGGGATGGTGTCCAGAGCAGGGTTTGGCTGCTCTGGGAGCTGTGCCCGTGTCTGTGACCCCCCCAGAACACCCCAGGGATTTTGGCTGTGCCTTTGGGGAGCTGTCCCAAGCCCGTGGGTGGTTCTGCAAGCGTCCTTTGACCAGCAAGGGTTTGCATGGGAGGTGCTTCCCCGAAATCACAGCCAGGGCCGGGCCCTGGGGGCCTCGGAGTGCCCGGGAGAGGGGAGGACACACAGGACACACAGGATGTGCCACATCCTGCTGACTCAGCAGGGCCATCAGCCCGCGGCTTTGTCATGGGGCAGGAGGTTCCTCTTCCAGGCCTGGGGATGATTTCAGTTCCCAGATCCTCTCCAAGCATTTTCCTGGAGCAGATCAATCCTTTCTTGTGCCCTCCCCAGACCTCCCAGCCTTGAACCTCTCTCTGTGAGAGCTGCCTGCCAAGCCCAGAGTCCTCCACTGGGATGAATCCAGTGGTGCCAGGGTTGGGAAGGGGCTCCTTGGAGTGGGTGCTGACCCCAGGAGTGGCAGCTGGCTTGGCCTGAGAGCAGTGGATGCATCAACCTCTTTCCTCCCCACAGTCCCCCTGCCTTTGCTACTGAAATCATCCCCACGCCTTTTCCAGGCCCGGGGATGGTTTCAGTTCCCAGATCCACTCCAAGCATTTTCCTGGAGCAGATCAATCCTTTCTTGTGCCCTCCCAGACCCCCTAACCCTGATGGGGTCTGAACCTCTCTCTGTGAGAGCTGCCTTAAAGCCCAGAGTCCTCTCCCAGCTCACCCATGGGGCTCCACTGGGATGAATCCAGGGTTGGGAAGGGGCTCCTTGGAGCGGGTGCTGACCCCAGGAGTGGCACCAAGAGCAGCAGATGCATCAGCCTGTGTCCTTCCCACAGTCCTGCCCTTGCCAGGCACACAGGACCCTCCTTGTGCTGAATTTTATCTCCATCACCTCCCAGAGAACGTGTCCAGCTGTGTTCCCTCTCCAGGAACTCGGGCTTGGTGGCCCATGCTGCCTCTCAGAGTGCCCGGGGCCGTTTCTCATCCATCACTGCCATCCTCAGGCTCTCCCATCTCCCAGCTTGTTCTCCAGGGGATGCTTTCCCCCCCTCTCCTTGGGGTTTTGCAATCCACCTCGAGCTATTTACAGCCCAGGTTTTGCTGCTGACTGAACTTTCCAGCCCTTTTCCTGGCCTGCCCGACCTGCCGGCTGCGGCCGCACCGAATATTTTCAGCATTTTCTAACTCGGCTCAAACTCCTTGTTTTCTTTGCTGTGCAACTTTTTTTTTTTTTTTTTTTTTTTTTTTTTTTTTTTTTTTTTGGAGAAAAACACAGGCTGGGCCTTGAGGGTTGGTCTAGGATGTTATTCCATCGTGAGAGGTTGAGCTCCCCAAACGAGGCCTGGCCATTTTTAGGGCTAAATTTAGACTCCAGTGTCCTTCCTGAGGCAGGGAAGGGAGCAGGCTGGAGAGCTGCAGTCATGCAGATGCTGTGCAGGATCACAGACAGTCCCAGCACCTCTCCTGGGGTTGGCAGCAGAATTCTTGGATAATGACCTTGCTGGCAGCTCCCAGCTTCTCCAGTGGGACTGTGCTTGCAGTGCCACCGAGGGGAGGGATGGGAAGAGCATCCCGGGCTCCAGGGAGTGTCAGGAAGGTGAGAGCAGCTCTGTGATGTCCAAAAAAATGTGTGGATTGGGGCAGCAGTGGGGATTGTGGATGTCTGGGAGGGAGGCTAATTGAGTTGGAAGTTGCATCTTTAATTGAGTGGACTAATTAGGCTTTTGCCAGATGGTGTTTCTCCAAGTGAGACCACGCTGAGGATGGGCAGGTGTTGGGGGTCACATCCTGGGGGGCAGGCAGGTATTGGGGGGGGGTCTCATTCTGAGGATGGGCAGGCAAGGTTTGGGGGGCACATCCTGGAGGGCAGGCAAAGATGGGGGGCACATCCTGGGGATAGGCAAATATGGGGCGGGGGGGTCTCATCCTGAGGATGGGCAGGGGTTGGGGGTCTCATCCTGAGGATGTGCAGGTGTTGGGGGTCTCATCCTAAGGATGGGCAGGTGTTGGGGGTCTCATTCTGAAGATGTGCAGGTGTTGGGGTCTCATTCTGAGGATGGGCAGGTATTGGGGTCTCATTCTGAGAATGGGCAGGTGTTGGGGGTCCTGAGGATGGGCAGGTATTGGGGTCTCATCCTGAGGATGGGCAGGTGTTGGGGGTCCTGAGGATGGGCAGGTGTTGGGGTCACATCCTGAGGATGGGCAGGTGTTGGGGGGTCTCATCCTGAGGATGGGCAGATGTTGGGGTCTCATCCTGGGGATGGGCAGGTGTTGGGGGGTCTCATTCTGAGGATGGGCAGGTGTTGGGGTCTCATCCTGGCTGTGCCAGAGGTGGACAGGTGGGGGTTTCTGCTGAACTGGGGGGGCTGCAGGGCCAGGAGGTGGAGAGGAATCCCTGCTCTTGCACTCAGGGCTCTGCCATCCATCCCTTGCTGACTGAATCGAGGAGGATTCCAGCTGGGGGAGGCTCTGGGAGCCATCCTGCTGCTGCCCCCATGCCCCAGCACATCCCTGGGGATGTTTGCTGGGGTTTGCCAGGCAAAACCTGAAATGTGCTGAGAGCTTTGAATGGCATCAATCTCACCCATTTACCTGCAGCTCTTTGTTTGTGGGCTGCTGCTCCAGGGTCACAGCTGGCCAGCAGCATGGCCACAGCTCGTGCAGGACTGTCTGCACCCCCTGGCCCTGCAAAGGACCCCGTTGTCCCTTCTGGTGTCCCCTCCCTCTGCTCCTCTGTGCCCTGCGTGCTGGTGACTTTGTCAGAACTGGAATGTCGTGGCCTAAAAGGTGGCACAGGGACACAAATCTTCATCCCTGGGGAGCAGCAGGATGCCCCTGTGCCCACCCTGCCTCTGCCAGTGTGTGCCCACCCACTCCAGCCTCCTGCTTTGCCAGGATGTGCTGCCAAGGAATCCCCAAAGCTTTGCCCTCACTGGGGCCACGCATTTTTCCTGTGCCCTGCTGCCGATGTCACCAGCCCTGGGCTGGCCCTGGCTGTGTCCCTGCCAGGAAAGCAGCTCCAGGTGATTTATGCCACTTTAAAGGGGCATAGAAACCCCAAACCACGACCCAGCTGATCCTCTCTAATATCATCCTAATCATTAAGAAGCTATGAACCAGCATTTGCCTTTTAACCATTGCCTTTTAACCATAAAGCATTTGCCTTTTAAACTAGAGAAAGAGGGATTCCACCCCTCATTAATGGTATCCCTCAGCTAAACCCCAACCCCTGATTTTTTATCATGCTCGCTTCATGACTTTAATTATCCAACCCAAACTTCTGTCATTCGTATCAATAAATGGGAATGGTCCCATCCTCTCCAGCCACTACCGGGAGCTGCTCCCAGCGCAGGGAAAAAGCTGTGAAATGTTTCTGTGGTGCTTTTTATTGTTTGGAAAAGGATGCACTGTCCCTGGCTCTGTCCCTGCCAGGAGAGCATCTCCAGGTGATTTATGCCACTTGAGGGGGGCACAGAAACCCCAAACCACGACCCAGCTGATCCTCTCTAATATCATCCTAATCATTAAGAAGCTATAAACCAGCATTTGCCTTTTAAACTAAAGAAAGAGGGATTCCCCCCTCATTAATGGTATCCCTCAACTAAACCCCAACCCCTGATTTTTTATCATGCTCACTTCACGACTTTAATTATCCAACCCAAACCTCTGTCATTCGTATCAATAAATGGGAATGGTCCCATCCTCTCCAGCCACCTGGAGCTGCTCCCAGTGCAGGGAAAAAGCTGTGAAATGTTTCCTCCCGGCGCGTATCGCGGTGCTTTTTGTATTGTTTGCAGAAGGAAGCACTTGGCTTTAATACTTCCCGCTCCAGCCGCCTTCCCAGCGGCCGGGGCGGATGCTCCGGGGCACCGGGCGTGGAGCAGGGGCGGTGCCGCCGCCGCCTCCGCCCCGCTCCAGCCCCGCATCCTTGGGTCGGTGCCCACGCCCGAGGCTCCGCTTCCTGCCGCAGCCCCCGGCCCTTCCAGATGGGTTCGCTCAGCCTCTCCTCTGCTGGCCTGCAGCGTGTTTTCCCCCGGGAAAAGTGAATTTGGAGCCTGGTTTAGTCACCAGTGCTGTGCTCTCCTCCCCATCCCATCCCTATGCTTTTCCAGCTGTATAAAATCCTAAATTTTCTTTCCCTGTAACTTACAGAGGTGAAGCTTCTCCTCTGCCGGCCTGCAGCGTGTTTTCCCCCGGGAAAAGTGAATTTGGAGCCTGGTTTAGTCACCAGTGCTGTGCTCTCCTCCCCATCCCATCCCTATGCTTTTCCAGCTGTATAAAATCCTAAATTTTCTTTCCCTGTAACTTACAGAGGTGAAGCTTCTCCTCTGCCGGCCTGCAGCGTGTTTTCCCCCGGGAAAAGTGAATTTGGAGCCTGGTTTAGTCACCAGTGCTGTGCTCTCCTCCCCATTCCATCCCTATGCTTTTTCAGCTGTATAAAATCCTAAATTTTCTTTCCCTGCAACTTACAGAGGTTAAAACCAGGTTAAAATCAGGGTCCCTGACCTGCAGGAACCCCCTGGGAGCATCTGGTGGAGACGCCAAGGGGTCAGGCAGAATTTGGGACGCAGCACCAGCTCAGGGCTGGCTGTGCCAATTCCTCTTCCACCATTTGCACCAGTTACACACAGATGGGACATTTCACCGTGCCAGGGATGTTTTTCCAGTGCAGGACCTGCTTTTCCAGGATGTGCTGTCAAGGAATCCCCAAAGCTTTGCCCTCACCGGTGCTTGCTGTGCTGGGTGACGCTGGAGCTGTGTCCCCATGGGTTTGGTTCTGGGGGCTGGGATGGGAATTGGTGACAGCCAAAAGCTGTGGCAGGAGCAGGGCAGGGCCATGGTTGTTGTCTGGGGTTGTTATCCCTGGAGAGACCTTGAGGTTGCAGGAGATTTGTGCTGTGCCATGGTGGCTCTGTGACCTTGTGCTCCCCAGAGCTGGGAGATGCTGAGGTCCCCAAGGAACCCACATCCCCAGGGGACATCAGGAGGTGACCTGGAGGTGTGGAACAGGTCTGGATCTCCATGTCCTCGTGCCCTGATGTTCTCCAGCCTCTCAGAGCATCTCCTGGGGGGTGACCCTGCCCTGGCTGGGGTGGGACCCCCATGTGCACTCGAGTGGGAGATGCTGAGGGAGATGATGAGGAACCCACATCCCCAGGGGACCTCAGGAGGTGACCTGGAGGTTTGGAACAGGTCTGGATCTCCATGTCCTCGTGCCTTGGATGTTCTCCAGCCTCTCAGAGTGATGACCTCCATCTCCTGAGTGATGACCCTGCCCTGGCTGGGGTGGGACCCCCATGTGCACTTGAGTGGGAGATGCTGAGGTCCCCAAGGAACTCACATCCCCAGGACAGGGGGGGATCAGGAGGTGACCTGGAGGTTTGGAACAGGTCTGGATCTCCATGTCCTCGTGCCCTGATGTTCTCCAGCCTCTCAGCATCTCCTGGGTGGTGACTGTGCCCTGGCTGGGGTGGGACCCCATGTGCACTCCAGATGCTGAGGTCCCCAGTGAACCCACATCCCCAGGGGACCTCAGGAGGTGACCTGGAGGTTTGGAACAGGTCTGGATCTCCATGTCCTCGTGCCTTGGATGTTCTCCAGCCTCTCAGAGTGATGACCTCCATCTCCTGAGTGATGACCCTGCCCTGGCTGGGGTGGGACCCCATGTGCACTTGAGTGGGAGATGCTGAGGTCCCCAAGGAACTCACATCCCCAGGGGACATCAGGAGGTGACCTGGAGGTGTGGAACAGGTCTGGATCTCCATGTCCTCGTGCCTTGGATGTTCTCCAGCCTCTCAGAGCATCTCCTGGGGGGTGACCCTGCCCTGGCTGGGGTGGGTCTCTCCCACTGGTCCTGTTCCACACGTTCTCCCATTTTTGCCCACCTGGACACTCCTCATGGTGAGGGACACCCATGGATTGGGAGCCACAGTGAGCACCCACAGGTTTGAGACCCCAAGGATCTCAAACCCACCCCGAGGATCCCAAATCCCAGCTGGATCATCCCTGGCTACGTTCACACGGAGCAGGTGGAGCCGAATCCAGAGCAACTCCCCGCACTGCTCGGGAATAAAAGTCCCTTTATGCCGGAATAATTAGTGTACTCAGAGCATGCTAATTATTCTGGGATAAAAGTGACTTTTATTCCAGCAGAGTGTCCTCTCAAAGGGCCCTTTCTGCCCGCTCCCAGGGCACAATAGCTGCTCTGCTCCGTTTCCCCATCCCAGACAAAGTCCTTATTTGCGGACGCAGCGAAATTGAGTTGACTAATGAATTAAGGCCAATGGTTCTGGCCGGGCTCCAGCCCTTTGAAAGCCTTGGCGAGCTGATGCCCGGCCTGCTGGGAGGAAGCACAGACCCTCCTGCCCCACCAAGCCCCTGGCAGCCTCCTCTCCCCATCCTCCCTCCCTCCCAGCTGCTGGGATGAAATGCCTATTAATCTGTGCTGTGGAATTGCTTTATTCCAGGGCTCTGGAGGGAGCCTTATCAGCTCCAGCCACAGGCCATAAATAACCACGGCGGATCCTGTTTGGGTTCCCAACTGCCCAGGGTATAAACATCCCTCTCCTATTGCTGGAATTAAGGCTGGGCAGGTAGGGGAGGTGGGGTCCCCTTTTTTCCTTCCTCCCCATCTGAGGAAGGAAAAAAGGGGGACATGGGGCACCCTGGCGGGGATTGAACCCCATCCAACTGCACCCAGAGGATTTAAGCCCCTTTTTCCTGCCTGTAAATGCTTTTTTCTTCCTCTTTTTTTCCTTCCCCCCCCGCTTCATCTCGTATTTTTTTTCCCATTTAAATTGCAGATAAGCTGCAAAAAGAATAATACCCCCAAAAAAACGGGATTCTCCCCTTGAATCCCCTTTGGCTGTGGGGTTGGAGCTGCCCCTCCCCACCAGTCTGGATGATCCAGCTCTTTTTTTTTTTTTTTAATTTATTTTTTTCTTTTTTTTTCCTTCTTTTTTCTTTTTTTTTCTCTTTTCTTTTTTTCTTTTTTCTTTTTTCTTTTGTTTTTTTTTTGTTTTTTCTTTTTGTTATTTTTTTCTGTTTTCTTTTTTCTTTTTTTCCCCTTTTTTCTTCTTTTTTCTTTTTTTTCTGTTTTCTTTTTTCTTTTTCCCCTTTTTTCTTCTTTTTTCTTTTTTCTTTTTTTTTCCCCATTTTTCTTCTTTTCTTTTTTCTTTTCTTCTTTTTTCCTTTTTTCGTTATTTTTCTTTTTTATTTTTTCCCCTTTTTTCTTTTTTTTTCCTTTTTTCCTTTTTCTTTTTCCTTTTTTTTTCTTTTATTATTATTATCATCCCCATTTCTGCCAATGCCGAAGCTTTCGTTTCATCTGCCTCCATCTCCTGCCATTTTTCAGCTCCTTTTGCTGCGGACTCTCGGTGGGGCTGGAGGCGGGGAGGGGATCTCGCTCCAGCACGGCTCCTGAATTTGGTTTAAAATGCAAATCTTTCCTTTATTCCCTTTTTTTTTTTTTTTTTTTCTTTTTTAATGGATTTCATCTGAAGGCGGCGGAGCCGCTGGAGCCTGGGGAGCGGGAGGGGAAGGGGCTGGGCGGGATGGGGAGCGGGGGGAGCGCATTCCTCGCAGATTTCCTGATGGAAATCGCCTCCCCCCGGATGCGTTTGAAGTCAGGTGACGCAGGACGCAGCCCTGGGAGCCGCAATGTGATTTTTATACGATTTAAAAATTATTTTTATATGATTTTTATACGATTTTTAGGTGATTTTTAGATGATTTTTATACGATTTTTATATTATTTTTGTATGATTTTTATATGATTTTTAGGTGATTTTTAGATGATTTTTAGATGATTTTTATATTATTTTTATATGATTTTTAGCCTCCTTCCCCCTCCTCGGGGATGCTGTGGGCAGCTCCTGCCTCCATCTCCTGCCTCCCTCGGGATGCGCTCGCCCGTCCTTCCTCCTCCTCCTCCTCCTCCTCCTCCTCCTCCTCCTCCTCCTCCTCCCTGTCCCCCCCCCATCCTCGCTCTGCTCCTTTGTCTGGGTTTGGAGGCAGCATTGGCAGCTCCTGGTTGATGGCAATTCCATCCCCATGACTGTGCTGGGGGTGTTGGGGGACCCTGGAGCTGTCACCCCAAAGGGGGACATTGGGATGGCATCTCCTCATCCATGGGGTACCCAGTGCAGGATCCAGTGGCTCCCAATCCATGGGTGTCCCATGGGTGTCCCTTGGGTGTCCCTTGTCATGGGGAATGCCCAGGTGGGCGAAAATGGGAGAATGTGTGGAACAAGACCAGTGGGAAAGAGCCAGGGATGTGCAGGTGGGATTTGGGATGAGCAGAAGGTGCTGGGAATCCCATCCTGTGTGTCCCTCTGGGTGTGACAGGGGGGTGACAGCCCTGCCTGTCCCTCTGGGGTGTGACAGGGGGGCTGGAGCCTTCTGGGGACCCTGGAGTTGTCACCTCTTGCTTGACCCTAAAGGGGGACATTGGGATGGCATCTCCTCATCCATGGGGTGCCCAGTGCAGGATCCAGTGGCTCCCAGTCCATGGGTGTCCCATGGGTGTCCCTTGGGTGTCCCTTGTCATGGGGAATGCCCAGGTGGGCGAAAATGGGAGAATGTGTGGAACAGGACCAGTGGGAAAGAGCCAGGGATGTGCTGGAGGGATTTGGGATGAGCAGAGGGTGCTGGGAATCCCATCCTGTGTGTCCCTCTGGGGTGTGACAGGGGTGTGACAGCCCTGCCTGTCCCTCTGGGGTGTGACAGGGGGGCTGGAGCCTTCTGGGGACCCTGGAGTTGTCATCTCTTGCTTGACCCCAAAGGGGGACATTGGGATGGTGTCTCCTCATCCATGGGGTGCCCAGTGCAGGATCCAGTGGCTCCCAATCCATGGGTGTCCCATGGGTGTCCCTTGGGTGTCCCTTGGGTGTCCCTTGCCATGGGGAGTGTCCAGGTGGGCGAAAATGGGAGAATGTGTGGAACAAGACCAGTGGGAAAGAGCCAGGGATGTGCTGGAGGGATTTGGGATGAGCAGAGGGTGCTGGGAATCCCATCCTGTGTGTCCCTCTGGGGTGTGACAGCCCTGCCTGTACCCCAGGATGGGTCTGGGGCCGCTTCCAGCTGCTTCCCACCAGCGTCATCCTTTGGTCAGGGCTGGGAACAGGGGTGGAAATCAGGGATGGAGAACCAGAGAAGCCCTGGAATGCTGGGGGCTGAGCTGATGGTGGGGGTTTGGTTCTGCTTGGATTTCTCGTTGTCTCTTTGGGGGTTCCTTCCAAAAAGGAGGAGAATCAGAGTGAGCCCTGTGCAGGGCCCATCTGAGCACCCACACCCCACTCAGAGCCTGTCCCAGAGCTGCCATCCCAACACCTCTGGCACAGCAGAGCCAGGTTTTCCTTCTCCAAATAATTTTTTTTTTGTTGTTGTTTGTTTGAGGAAGGTGAATGCCTCGTGATTCCATAGTCCGATTGAAGGGGGGGAAAAAGGGGGGAAAAAAACCAACGTATTTTAGAGTCAATATTTACTCAGCAATGGGCTCTGTCCCCATCCCCCAGCTCCACCACATACCTGTGGGAATGGCCGGGAGCCCTGAGGTCCTGGAAGCTCCAGAGCAGGGATCTGGTTTGAATCTTCCCCTTTCGGAGGGGGGCCGGATGGAAGAATGGCAAAAATGCATTTGAACTGTTTTGGGATGGTGTGCTTAAATGCAAAACAAACAGCTGAGCCTTCCTTTTCCCTTTCCCCCCTGGAAAAAATGTGCCTCAGACCTGAGGGTTTGGTATTTTAAATGTCTCTATTACTTAGCTCAGCTTTTGGGAGGCGGAAAATTTGCCGGGTTTGGGGTTTGAGGATCAGCCTGGAGCTCCAGCAGCCCAGGGAGGAGGGAGCAGGATGGGCTCCAGGCTTTGGCCTTCCCAACCCCTGTCCTGAGGCTGCAGAGAAACTCCAGGACACTGGAAATTCTAAAAACACAAAAAACAGAACAAATCCTGGGTTGTTTTTTTTTTTACTGTAGTTTGGGGGACAAAGGATGAATGATGTGGAGGAGAGAAACGAAGCCTCAAGTGGCTGATGTGGTTTTGGTGGATTCTGTGGTTGAGTTTGTGTCTTGGGTGACTCCGGGGCTCCGTGTCACAAATTCCAAGCTGGGAAGGTCCCAAGGGGAAGAGTGTCCATGAATTCCAGCCTTGATCCACAGGCAATGAGGAAGAGGAGGAACATTGGGATGAAAACCTGGTGTTCATCTTCCTGATGGAGCGGGCTCTGCCAAAGAAAAGCCAAAATTGCCCCAAACACCACAACCTGCCAAAGAAATGCCAAAATTGCCCCAAACACCACAACCTGCCAAAGAAAAGCCAAAATTGCCCCAAACACCACAACCTGCCAAAGAAAAGCCAAAATTGCCCCAAAAAACAACAACCTGCCAAAGAAATGACAAAATTGCCCCAAGCACCACAACCTGCCAAAGAAAAGCCAAAATTGCCCCAAACACCACAACCTGCCAAAGAAAAGCCAAAATTGCTCCAAACACCACAACCTGCCAAAGAAAAGCCAAAATTGCCCCAAAACCAACAACCTGCCAAAGAAATGCCAAAATTGCCATAAAAACAACAACCTGCCAAAGAAAAGCCAAAATTGCCTCAAAAATTAACCTAACCCTAACCCTAACCCTAACCACAACCTGCCAAAGAAATGCCAAAATTGCCCCAAACACAACAACCTGCCAAAGAAAAGCCAAAATTGCCCCAAACACCACAACCTGCCAAAGAAAAGCCAAAATTGCCCCAAACACCACAACCTGCCATAGAAATGCCAAAATTGCCCCAAACACCACAACCTGCCCTATTTTGGGGTTGCTCCATCCCGAGGTGGGCATGGAGACCTGGAGGAGCACGGAGTGGGAATATTTCCCTCTGGAGTGGGTTTGCTCCCTCCCTTTTGTGCTCCCTTCTCCCTCAGAACATCTGGTTTGTGAATCTCAGCCCGTATTTATGGCCAGCACCATTTCCTGGCCGGGCGCCTCCTCCCAGGGAGAGGAGGAAGAGGAGGAGGAGCTGGGCTGAGGAGGAAGCAGGGCAGGAGTTCCTTCAGATTTCGGTGCTTTGCTTCCAGTCTGGTTGGGTTTTTGTGTCATCCTCGTGCGTGGTCTGAAGGTCGTGTGGCCTTTGCTGCAGGATCTGCTTTCCCCACCTCTCCCACCAGCCCGTTTTTTATTTTAGACCAAGAAAAATCAGATTGTTTTTGCTGGTTGTGTTTGCCAAGCCCTTTCCCAACCCGCCACGAAGCCTCTGGGTGTCCATGGAATTCTGGTCCCAGGATCTCGGTCCCCTTCCTACCTGGGGAGATGCTGCTGGGGTGTTTGTTTGCACCCTGTCCTGGAGAGAAATTCCCTTTCTTGCACCCAAATGGATTTTTTTTTTTTTGGACCTTTTATTTGGACCATTTTGTTTTTGGACCTTTTTTGTGCTCAGGCCTTTGTGTTTTTTTGGCCTTTTGGGGGGGCCCTTTTTTTGTAGGGTTTGTTTTTGGCCTTTTTATATCCCATTTTTGGGAGACCCCTTTTTTGGACATCTCTTTTATTTTGTGCCTTTTTGGGAGCCCTTTCCTTACGTGCCTTTTTTGTGACCCTTTATTTCTCCCCTTTTCCTATTTTTTCTTATTTTTTTTTTTTACTTATTCATTTTAGTAACATTTCTTCTGCTTTTGGACCCTCCTTTGGGTGTGTTTATTTTCCCATCATCTTTTTCCCTTTTTTTTGGGGTAGGGCCTTTTTTTGGGCACCTCTTTTATTTTGTGCCTCTTTGGGGGCCCTTTTCTTACAAGCCTATTTTAAGACCCTTTTATTTCTCCGCTTTTCCTATCCCTTTTTATTTTTTTGGGCCACATTTTAATGCCATTTTTTCTCCTTTGGGTGCATTTATTTCCCCACCACCCTCCTCATCTTTTGGCCCTTTTTTTGGGGGGGGTAAGACCTTTTTTGAAACCCTTTTATTTCTCCACTTTTCCTATCCCTTTTTATTTTTTTGGCCACATTTTAATGCTATTTTTTCCTCCTTTCAGACCCACCTTTGGGTGCATTTATTTCCGCACATTTCCCCTTCATCTCTCACCTATTTTGACCAACCTCTGCCGTGTTTTTAGCGCAGTTTTGTCCCTTTTGAGCCCCCTTTTGAGCCGGGGTCTCTCTCCTCTGGCTGCCAAGGCAGGGACGTGTCCCTGCAGCTGCCCCAGCCCCGCTCTGAGCCGCCCATTGTGTGTGATGAAGGCTCCTTTATTCCCCATCCCCGCTGCTGAAGGGAATTTTGGCTCTGTGAGAGGGATGCATGAACACAGACACCTTCTCTGATTGTCCACCTGGCACTGAGGGTGTTGTACCCGCTGGGAACGCGCCGTGCCAGGACAGGGAATGAGCAGGGAATGCTGAGGAGCCTCGGGAGCGATCGCCTCCCATCCTTTCCTTGCCCTGAGCCGCAGTTCCTGTGGCTCTTCCCATGGTTGGGAATGGTGGGAGGGGTGGGTTTGGGTGGGTTTGGGTGCCCTGTGGTGGTGAGGAGCTCTCTGGGGTCACCCTGCATGGATCAGCTCCTGTCTGGAAGGGCAGGGAGGATCCCGTGCTTGGGAATGGTGGAGGGGGTGATTTTGGGTGGGGATGCCTCTGGTTCTTCCTGTGCTTGGGAATGGTAGAAGGGATGGGTTTGGGTGGGTTTGGGTGCCCTGTGGTGGTGAGGAGCTCTCTGGGGTCACCCTGCATGGATCAGCTCCTGTCTGGAAGGGCAGGTGAGCTCAGGATGACCTTCAGGAATGGTGTGGCCAGCAAGACCAGGAGGTCACTGTGCCCCTGAACTCAGCACTGGTGAGGTCACACCAGAGCCGTGGTGCCTCTGGCCCTTCCTCTGGGTGGGAATGGTGGAAGGGATGATTTTGGGTGGGTTTGGGTGCCCTGTGGTGGTGAGGAGCTCTCTGGGGTCACCCTGCATGGATCAGCTCCTGTCTGGAAGGGCAGGGAGGATCCCGTGCTTGGGAATGGTGGAGGGGATGATTTTGGGTGGGAAGGGTGGAAGGGACGGTTTTGGGTGGGTTTGGGTGCCCCTGTGGTGGTGAGGAGCTCTCTGGGGTCATCCTGCATGGATCAGCTCCTGTCTGGAGGGGCAGGTGAGCTCAGGATGACCTTCAGGAATGGTGTGGCCAGCAAGACCAGGAGGTCATTGTGGCCCTGAACTCAGCACTGGTGAGGTCACACCAGAGCCGTGGTGGCCGTGCCAGAGCTGTGGTGCCTCTGGCCCTTCCTCTGGGTGGGAATGGTAGAGGGGATTATTTCGGGTGGGAATGGTGGAAGGGATGGGTTTGGGTGGGTTTGGATGCCCTGTGGTGGTGAGGAGCTCTCTGGGGTCACCCTGCATGGATCAGCTCCTGTCTGGAAGGGCAGGGAGGATCCCGTGCTTGGGAATGGTGGAGGGGATGATTTTGGGTGGGAAGGGTGGAAGGGACGGTTTTGGGTGGGTTTGGGTGCCCCTGTGGTGGTGAGGAGCTCTCTGGGGTCATCCTGCATGGATCAGCTCCTGTCTGGTGTCCTCAGGATGGCCTTTTGCTCCAGAATGGTGTGGCCAGCAAGACCAGGAGGCCACTGTGGCCCTGAACTCAACACCAGAGCCATGGTGGCTGTGCCAGAGCTGTGGTGCCTCTGGTTCTTCCCGTGCTTGAGAATGGTGGAAGGGATGGGTTTGGATGGGTTTGGGTGCCCTGTGGTGGTGAGGAGCTCTCTGGGGTCGTCCTGCATGGATGGAAGCTGGGCAGGTGAGCTCAGGATGGTGTCAGTGCTGGGTCCTGGAGCTGGGAATGCTCAGCATGGAGATGTTGGCTCCTTCCAGCATCCCTGCTCCAGGAATGGTGTGGCCAGCAAGACCAGGAGGTCACTGTGGCCCTGAACTCAGCACTGGTGAGGTCACACCAGAGCCGTGGTGCCTCTGGTTCTTCCCGTGCTTGGGAATGGTGGAGGGGATGATTTTGGGTGGGAAGGGTGGAAGGGACGGTTTTGGGTGGGTTTGGGTGCCCCTGTGGTGGTGAGGAGCTCTCTGGGGTCATCCTGCATGGATCAGCTCCTGTCTGGTGTGCTCAGGATGGCCTTTTGCTCCAGAATGGTGTGGCCAGCAAGACCAGGAGGTCACTGTGGCCCTGAACTCAGCACTGGTGAGGTCACACCTGAGTCGTGGTGGCTGTGCCAGAGCCGTGGTGCCTCTGGTTCTTCCCGTGCTTGGGAATGGTGGAAGGGGTGGTTTTGGATGGATTTGGGTCCCCTGTGGTGGTGAGGAGCTCTCTGGGGTCGTCCTGCATGGATGGAAGCTGGGCAGGTGAGCTCAGGATGGTGTCAGTGCTGGGTCCTGGAGCTGGGAATGCTCAGCATGGAGATGATGGCTCCTTCCAGCATCCCTGCTCCAGGAATGGTGTGGCCAGCAAGACCAGGCCCTGAACTCAG
The DNA here is from genome assembly GCF_020745825.1 of Agelaius phoeniceus. Lineage (NCBI taxonomy): Eukaryota > Metazoa > Chordata > Aves > Passeriformes > Icteridae > Agelaius > Agelaius phoeniceus. The sequence goes on from NC_071699.1 coordinate 1,529,134, forward strand.
CACTGGTGAGGTCACACCTGAGCCGTGGTGCCTCTGGTTCTTCCTGTGCTTGGGAATGGTGGAGGGGATGATTTTGGGTGGGAATGGTGGAAGGGATGGGTTTGGATGGATTTGGGTGCCCTGTGGTGGTGAGGAGCTCTCTGGGGTCACCCTGCATGGATCAGCTCCTGTCTGGAAGGGCAGGTGAGCTCAGGATGGTGTCAGTGCTTGGAAGGAATCCCACGTGTTCCTGCTCTGGTCCTGGAGCTGGGAATGCTTGTTATCTTATATATTACAACAGTTCTATTATCATTATGTGTTATCTTATATATCAAGAGTTCTTTTATCATTATGGTGCAAGGGTTTAGTTGAGATGTTGGGGCTGGGTTGGACTCGATGACCTTAAAGTTCTCTTCCAACCCTGTGATTCTGTGAATTCTGTGAATTTTGGGAATTCCCAGGGCAGAGGGAGGTGGTGGAGTCTCCATCCCTGGGTGTGTTTAACAAAGCCTGGATGTGGCACTGGGTGCCAGGGTTTAATTGAGATGTTGAGCCTGGGTTGGACTCGATGACCTTAAAGTTCTCTTCCAACCTTGTGATTCTGTGAATTCTGTGAATTCTGTGAATTTTGGGAATTCCCAGGGCAGAGGGAGGTGGTGGAGTCTCCATCCCTGGATGTGTTTAACAAAGCCTGGATGTGGCACTGGGTGCCAGGGTTGAGGTGTTTGGGCTGGGTTGGACTCGATGATCTTTAAGGTCTCTTCCAACCCAGTGATTCTGTGATTGCTGTCTCCAGTACAAAACAAGCTCCTGGTTTCCCATCCCACAAACAGCTGTCTGCGTATGGATTCCCAGGGATTTGCCCTCCTATAGCTCTGCCTGCTCCTTTGGGAAGTGAAACCTGTGGGTTGGAGTGGCTGCCACAGCCACAGGTCACCCTGTGGCTGCTGCAGACCTGGGAGGATGAGGAGGAGCAGGAAATCCAGGAGACTCTCAGCTCTTTGCTGTGGTTTTCTTAATGAATCCTGCCTTGGATGTGCCTGTGGCTGGGAGATGGAGGCACAGATGAGCTCTGTGTGAAGAGGAGGTGGCAGGGCTGGATTTGGAGCAGAGGATCCTGTCCCTGAGCCTGGTGAGAGGAAGGGGAAAGGGGAAGGCCAAGTTTTCTTAATGAATCCTGCCTTGGATGTGCCTGTGGCTGGGAGATGGAGGCTCTGTGGTGAGGAGATGAGCTCTGTGTGAAGAGGGGGTGGAAGGGCAGAGGATTCTGTCCCTGAGCCTGGTGAGAGGAAGGGGAAAGGGGAAGGCCAAGTTTTCTTAATGAATCCTGCCTTGGATGTGCCTGTGGCCCTGTGGCTGGGAGATGGAGGCACAGATGAGCTCTGTGTGAAGAGGGCGTGGAAGGGCAGAGGATCCTGTCCCTGAGCCTGGTGAGAGGAAGGGGAAGGCCAAGTTTTCTTAATGAATCCTGCCTTGGATGTGTCTGTGGCTGGGAGATGGAGGCTCTGTGGTGAAGAGATGAGCTCTGTGTGAAGAGGGGGTGGAAGGGCAGAGGATCCTGTCCCTGAGCCTGGTGAGAGGATGGGGAAAGGGGAAGGCCAAGTTTTCTTAATGAATCCTGCCTTGGATGTGCCTGTGGCTGGGAGATGGAGGCAAGATGAGCTCTGTGTGAAGAGGGGGTGGAAGGGCAGAGGATCCTGTCCCTGAGCTTGGTGGGAGGATGGGGAAAGGTGGACAGGCTTGGGCTGTGCCTAGGGAAGGTGGAGGGCACGGCCAGGGATGCTCCATCCATTTTGATCCCTCCTGTCTCCATCTTGGCGGCGCTGAGCAGCAGCTCCCACGCCGCCGGTGAGCAGGGGAGGAAGGGAGGGAGGCAGGAGAAGCAGGTTGGCAGGAGGAGCCACACTCCCAAACGGCATCAGGAAAAGCCCCGGGGGTTGTGACAGGGTGGGAAGTGTCCTCCCACCCTTCAGGGATGGGATGGGGATCAGGGACAGCATCATCCCCATCCTCTCCCCTGTCAGGCTCCTGTGCTGTGCAGCAGCCCCGTGGCAGGAGGAGGATGCAGGCACAGATCCCCCCCCTCCTTTCCCGGGCTGAGCAGGAAGTGAAGTGGATCCTGGGAGAGGGGAATTTGGCAGGAGAGCAGGGATGCCACGAGATGAATGTTTTGGGAATTGCGTATGTGGCTGCCTTTGCTTGAGCAAGGGCTCGCAGTTGCGTTGGGTTTCAAAGAGTTCTGGCCACCCCCAGGGCTGGGGCTGGACAGTGACCCCCCCATGGCAGTGACCCCCATGGCTGTGACCCCCCCATTTCAGTGACCCCCCCCCCATGGCTGTGTCCCCCCCATGGCTGTGACCCCCCCATTTCAGTGACCCCCATGGCAGTGAACCCCCCCTATGGCAGTGACCTCCCCCTATGGCTGTGACCCGCCTATGGCTGTGTCCCCCCCATGGCTGTGACCCCCCCCATTTCAGTGACCCCCATGGCTGTGACCCCCCCACGGCAGTGACCCCCCCATGGCTGTGACCCCCCATTTCAGTGGCCCCCATTGCAGCCCATGTTTGGGGGGTGCAGTGACCCCCATTTCAGTGACCCCCATGGCTGTGACCCCTCCATTTCAGTGACTCCCCCCATTGCAGTGACCCCCCCCATTTCAGTGAACCCCATGGCAGTGACCCCCCCATGGCTGTGACCCCCCATTTCAGTGGCCCCCATTGCAGCCCATGTTTGGGGGGTGCAGTGACCCCCATTTCAGTGATCCCCCCATTTCAGTGACCCCCATGGCAGTGACCCCCCCCCCCCATCACTGTGACCCCCCCCCCCATGGCTGTGACCCCCCCCCCCCCTATTGCAGCCTCTCCTTTTGGGAGTGTGCAATGTCCCCCCCCATTTCAGTGCCCCCCCATTGCAACCCATGTTTGGGGGGAGTGTAGTGACCCCCCCATTTCAGTGACCCCCTGTTGCAGCCCATGTTTGGGGGGTGCAATGACCCCCCCCATTTCAGTGTCCCCCATTTCAGTACCCCCCCCATTGCAGCCTCTCCTTTTGTGAGGGTGCAATGTCCCCCCCATTTCAGTGACCCCATGGCTGTGACCCCCACATGGCTGTGACCCCCCCATGGCAGTGGCCCCCATTGCAGCCCATGTTTGGGGGGTGCAATGTCCCCTTCCATTTCAGTAACCCCCCCAAGGCATGGACAGGAGGCTCTTCCCAGCCTTTCTCCCTCCCCAAACTCTGGATTTTGGCTTTTCCTGCTGATTTTCCTCTGTCTCTTTTCCCTGTCCCATGAGGGATGTGGGGTCAGCCTTCCCTGGGGTGCTGGGCATGGGATGGATGGATCCCCATCCCACTGTTGTCCTCATCGTTTAAAAAAGCATTACTTTTTAATTTGTTCTCATTTGGCTTTTCTTGTTTTTTTGCCCTGTTTTTCTCCTGCCTAGCATGGAAAACGAAGCGCCTCTGGCTCCCAGGAGCTAATTCATCCAAGTTAAATGATCTTTAAAATCTGCGAGCGCATCACAGTGCTCGACTCCTGTTTTCTCCCGGTGTAATTAATGCTCCAGCTTAAATTTCCTCCTTTCCTTAGGGGCAAGCTTGATGGATCCGGTGCCGGGCTCAAACTTCTGCCAAGCCATAGGAAAGAAATCATCCCCTCAAAAAAACAACCCCAAACCAATCTTGGCCTTTAATTGAAATTTGATTTTTCTTTTGAAACAAACTTGTCCTTCGGAAGAAACTGATGTTGTTTATTATCCTTATTTCTTTTTTTTTTTTCATCCAGCACCGAAGACTTGTAGCCCCAAACAGTTTGCATGCAAAGATCAGATCACGTGCATATCTAAGGGCTGGCGCTGTGACGGGGAGAAGGATTGTCCGGATGGCTCGGATGAATCTCCCGAGATATGTATGTATGCCTTCCTCTTCCTCTTCCTCTTCCTCTTCCTCTTCCTCTTCCTCTTCCTCTGGGTTTGTTCCATCTCTCCACGGGTGTTACAGGACCCCAGGCAGACGTTGCACAATGTTCTACCTCAGCTTACCTTGCAGCGCCTCGGGGTGGGAGTGTCCATTCCATCCGTCCATTCCATCAGTCCATCCGTCCATCCATCCGTCCATCCATCAGTCCATCCGTCCATCCATCCATCCATCCATCCATCCATCCATCCATCCATCCATCATCCATCCATCCATCATCCATCCATCCATCCATCCCTCCATCCATCCATCCATCATCCATCATCCACCCATCCATCATCCCTCCATTCATCCCTCCCTCCATCCCTCCATCCATCCATCCATCATCCATCCATCCATCATCCATCCATCATCCATCCATCCATCCATCCATCCATCCATCCATCCATCCATCATCCATCATCCATCCATCCATCCATCCATCATCCATCCATCCATCCATCCATCCATCCATCCATCCATCCATCATCCATCATCCCTCCATTCATCCCTCCCTCCATCCCTCCATCCCTCCATCCATCCATCCATCATCCACCCATCCATCATCCCTCCATTCATCCCTCCCTCCATCCATCATCCATCATCCCTCCATTCATCCCTCCCTCCATCCCTCCATCCATCCATCCATCCATCATCCACCCATCCATCATCCCTCCATTCATCCCTCCCTCCATCCGTCCATCCATCCATCCATCCATCATCCATCCATCCATCCATCCATCATCCATCCATCCATCCATCCATCCATCCATCCATCCATCCATCATCCATCCATCATCCATCCATCCATCATCCATCCATCCATCCATCCATCCATCCATCCATCCATCCATCCATCATCCATCCATCCATCCATCATCCATCCATCATCCATCCATCCATCCATCCATCCATCCATCCATCCATCCATCCATCATCCACCCATCCATCCCTCCATTCATCCCTCCATCCATCCATCCATCCATCCATCCATCCATCCATCCATCCATCCATCCATCCATCCCTCCCTCCCTCCCTCCACCCACCCATCATCCATCCATCCATCCATCATCCATCCACCCATCATCCATCCCTCCATCCGTCCATCTGTCCGTCCATGGCTCCATCCCAGCCTCCTGGGAACGGGGGGTCGCTCCTTATTTTTGTTTCCATCAAAATGGATGTGCACGAGGAAGGAAGAATCAGCAGCAGCGTCATCCTCATCCTCAGCACCTCGGCATTCCTGGGAATGAGGGAAGGAGATCTCTGGGAGTCCCACAGGGAGCAGCTGCCCAGGGGACATCGCTGTCCCAGATGGGTTTTGGGATTGAGATACTGGATTGGGCGCAGCTCTAGAGGTGCTCCCTCAGATGGGCTGGTGGAGTCTCTGTGGGAGGAAACAGAACTGGGATGGGGGAGCTGAGGTGTGGGGTGGGAATTGGGGGGTGTCTGCAGAGGGGTCACAGCTGTGGTGACAGCAGGGTTGGTGGCTGTGCCAGTCCTGCTGTGTTGGAAGCTCTGCTCTGGCCAGGCTGGAGCAAAGAACCACCCGTCCCATGTCCCACGTGGACACATCCACCATGGGGCCCAGCAGAATCTCCTTGTCCTCTGTTCCAGCTCTCCCAGCCAGATTCCCCCTTCACGCTCTGCATGGGCTGGTGGAGTCTCTCTGGGAGGAAACAGAGAGCTGGGATGGGTTATGTGAGGTGTGGGGTGGGATTTGGGGGTGTCTACAGAGGGGTCACAGCTGTGGTGACACCATGGATGGCAGCTACACCAAGTCCCTCTGTGCCTGGAGCTCTGGGGCAAAGAACCACCTGTCCCCATGTCCCACGTGGACACAGGACAGCCACCACAGGGCCCAGCAGAATCTCCTTGTCCCCCATCCCAGATCCTCTCTTCACGCTGTGCTTGGCAGAACCATCTCCTCCAGAGCAGTTCCCGGTTCTGCTCCGGGTTTGTTTATTCCTCAAGGCAAAAATGATGCAACGGCCCCTCCGTGGGAGGGATGGGGGGCTGGGATGGGCTGCCTGCCTCCAGTCAATCAGCAGCCCTGGAAAATTACAGCAGGAGGACTCAGAGGCTGGAAGAAATCCGTCCTGATTGGCGTGTTCTGCTCGCTGCGTGCATCTGCGCTCCATCCGTGGGGCCAGGTGACCGCAGCACAGACCCCTTGGATGCTCTTCCCTCTCCATCTTCCTCCTCTCTTCCCTGGGGCTGGGGCCAGGAGCAGCCTCTGGTGCTGTGGATGAGCCCTCTGTGAGGAGGTCATGGATGTTGGAAGACTCTTGGGTTTGGTTCAAGCCCTCTGAGGGCTCATCCCTGGAGGACACGGGACCTCTGCTGCCCCTGTGCCCCTCCTGGCACTTCCAGGACAGGGAATTGGGAGCATCTGTGAGACACAGACCAAAGCCTGGCATCTCCTCTCTCCTCACCACCACGTGTGGGACTGGGTCTGTGTGTTTTATCACCCCAGACTTTGGAATCTCTCCGTTCTTCAGGAGCAGTTCCCTCCCCAGCTGATCTCTGGAGGGGCTGCCCCTTCCTCAGTGGCTCTGCCCACCTCCCCCAGTTCCCACTTCTAGACCCTGTGAGGGAGTCAGGGCAATGCTGTGCCCCCCAGGACAGGGAGATTGGGGTGCCAGGGCACATCTGTGTGCCCAGGGGATGAGTGGAGCCTCCCTGCTCCTGCCCAGGCTCATTTCCAACCTGTCAGCCTCCGTTATCTCCAGGATTGCCAGGCCGGCTTTTCTCACTCCACCCTGGCACTGGGGCTTCCAGCAGCCTCTCATCTCCCTTATCTCCCTGGCAAGAGAGAAAATGACTTTTATTACTCTCATTTTTTACTTTTATTACTCATTTAATCTGTGTTTGAGCCGGGCTGTGAGTGCTGCTCCTGCTCAGGCTCCGGAGCCCGGCAGTGTTTGCGTTCTCCTGCTGGAGCTCTTGAAATTCTGTCAGGCACGTGCCAGCTTTTCCTCCCTGGGGAATCCTTTGAAGTATTCCCTGGCTTTGCTCAGGTCCTTCCCTTTGAAGTATTCCCTGGCTTTGCTCAGGTCCCTTTCCTGCTCGTTTTGTGTGAGTTGCTCACACACGGCTCTTGCGCTGTCAGTTTTTTGCTCCACGGAGCTTTCCTGAGAGGAAAACACTTGGACAGGAGCCTCCATCCTGTTGGAGATCAAAGATGAGGGGCTCTGAGGAAGCAATTGTTGGTCCATCCATTAATCTGAGGGTTCAGGAGGTCTTGAATCCCTCATCTTGCCCTGCTGGATCTGCTCTTGGCATGGTCCTGATGAGCTCTGAGGTGACCCAGAGGCACCACCAGGACCCATCCTGATGGCACCAAGTGTGACCATCCCACCCCTGCTCCTCCAGCCTCTTCCCTCTTTGTGTTCCCCCCTCCATCTGCATCACCCTGGGCTGTTGCCAAATCAGCTGCAGGAGGAAGAATTGCTTTTTTTTTTCTGTCCTTTTTTTTTTTATTTTCCTGAGTGGTTTTTTGAGGTTAAACATTCCTATCTAATTCAGCTCCTTGGGGTGTACCACAAGCTTGTCACATGTAATAAATTGGCTCATTTATTAGCGCCAACACGGTCAAAAGCAAACAAAGTGGCTTGTGGATTAATCCTGCCCCTGTTTGGGATAAGTGGTTTGATCCAGGCTCTTTGCAGGGAATAATGGACACGGCAGAGCAGTTCTGACTGATGAATTGGGCTCTTCACTCCAGCCCCTCCATTCTTCTGGTCCATATATCGACGTCACTTAATTAACCCATAATTTGCAATTACTGCCGGCCCAACCCCTCTGCAAAAAAAAAAATAAATCTGTGCAGTGGCACCTGGTAAGAAATTCTCCCAGGAATCAACTGCTGGGTGCTCTGGGACTGGGAAACAGGGGAAGCTCAGTTCCCTGCTGGCTGTGACAGAGCCTGAGCATCCTGGAGGATCCCCTCACCCCAGTGCCAGCCCAGTTTGCTCACTGGGAGCACACGGGGATGTGTTTGAGACTCAGGGCATCTAGAACCTGTTAAATTCCCATTTTCCAGGCACCCCTTGGGCTGGAATTGGTGTCACTGCCCAGGGTGGGCAGAGGGAAGTTTTGGCTGGGATGGATTGAGGGGAGAAAGTGTCACAAACTCTGGGCTTTGTGGTTCCCTTCCCACAAAGGGGCTTTTATCCCCTCCTTTAGCCCAGGGATCATGGTGGGATCACACCCAGTGTCCCTCAGAGGTGTGGGATGAGGATGTACCCTGAAGGATCACCCCAGTGCCAGCCCAGTTTGCTCACTGGGAGCACACTGGGATGTGTTTGAGACTCAGGGCATCTAGAACCTGTTAAATTCCCATTTTCCAGGCACCCCTTGGGCTGGAATTGGTGTCACTTCCCAGGATGGACAGAGGGAAGTTTTGGCTGGGATGGATTGAGGGTTCTGCTCAGTTTGAGGGGAGAAAGTGTCACAAACCCTGGGCTTTGTGGTTCCCTTCCCATAAAGGGGCTTTCATCCCCTCCTTTAGCCCAGGGATCACACCCAGTGTCCCTCAGAGATGTGATATGAGGATGTACCAGCACACAGAGCTCTGTGTGTGGTGTCACACTCCTCTCCAAGGAGAGCTGGAGCTTATTTAGGGCAAACTCTGCTGTTGGAGCTCCTGGTGAAGGTGACTGGGCTAAAATGGGACCATGCCTGGACACGGTGTGTGTGTGCTGTGCTCCTCTCACTGCTCGTGGGGGCCCGGGGGGATCCACAGAGCTATTTCTGCCAGCCCTGCTGAGGGGAGGGAGAGGCACAAACAGCCCCTGGAAAATGGGATTTTGGTGTTTTGGCTGGGCAGAGAGGTGTTGGTAGCTCTGGTGTTCAGCCCTGAAATGTGGATTTGGGGCAGGGAGAGGAGGGGACCCCATGGAGGGGGTGAGGATGTGCAGGGGCTGTGCCAGGGCTCGTTGTCACCCCTGCAGCCACCTCCAGCTTGGGGTGAAGCATTGCAGGAGCTTTTCCTGGGGTTTCAGGCCATTCGTGGATTTGTGCTGTGTTTGTTGTTTGTCTCCATGCCTCGCTTCTTTTCAGAGGAGCTTAAAAACAAAACCTGCCCTTCTTTATAATTTTTCCAGTTAATAATGGAGATTAAATCTCCTTGTGCTGGGCTCAGAGGGGGCCCCCCCCCAACACATGCCACAGCCTTGGGGACAAGGAGGGAGTTGGCACCCAGAGGGTCACAATCCACGTGCTGACCCTTGTGCCCTTCGGTGTCCTGCAGGTCCCCAGAGCAAAGTGTCCCGGTGCCAACCCAACGAGCACAACTGCCTGGGCACAGAGCTCTGCATCCACATGAGCAAACTCTGCAATGGCCTCCACGACTGCTTCGACGGCTCCGATGAGGGCCCGCACTGCAGGGGTAGGTTTGGGGTCCCAGGAAAGGGGGGGATCCTCAATGGGGTACCCCCTACAGGGTAGGAGTTCCTGTTTTGGGATGAGGTTCCTGTTTTCTCCTCTTTAGTGTGGGCCCCACCACACTCAGCTGCCATGGTTTACCTTAACCCTAACCCTAAATCCAACCCTAATCCTAACCCAACCAGAAACAGAGGTTTGGGGGTCACAGGAAAGGGGGGGCTGCCCCAATGAGGGAGGATTGATGAGGTTCCTCTTTTCTCGTCTTAAATGTGAGCCCCACCACACTCAGCTGCCATGGTTTGATGCTGGCTCAATACCAGTGCACCCATAAAAATACATTTTTCTCCAATGAGTGCTGTGAGATAACCCTAAACCTAAGCTTAACCCTAATCCTAACCCTAACTCTAACCCAACCAGAAACAGGTTTGGGGTCCCAGGAAACGGGGGATCCTCAATGGGGTACCCCCCAACAGGGACAGGAATTCCTGTTTTGGGATGAGGTTCCTGTTTTCTCCTCCTTAGTGTGAGCCCCACCACACTCAGCTGTCATGGTTTGATGCTGGTGCAATACCAGTGCAGCCATAAAAATGTATTTTTTCTCAAATGAATGCTGTGAGATGTGGCCAGAAACAGAGGTTTGGGGGTCCCAGGAAAGGGGGGGCTGCCCCCTGGGGTAGTCCCCAACAGGTGGGAGTTCCTGTTTTGGGATGAGGTTCCTGTTTTCTCCTCCTTAGTGTGAGCCCCACCACACTCAGCTCAGCACAGTCTGTCATGGTTTGATGCTGGTGCAATACCAGTGCACCCATGAAAATCTGTTTTTCTCAAATGAGTCCTGTGAGATAACCCTAAACCTAAGCTTAACCCTAATCCTAACCCTAACCTTAACCCAACCAGAAACAGAGGTTTGGGGGTCCCAGGAAAGGGGGTGCTGCCCCATGGGGTAGGAGTGGTGAGGTTCCTGTTTTCTCCTGTTGAATGTCAGCCCCACCACACTCAGCTCAGCACAGTCTCTCATGCTTTGATGCACCCATAAAATACATATTTTTCTCAAATGAATGCTGTGAGATGGGACCAGAAACAGAGGTTTGGGGGTCCCAGGAAAGGGGGGCTGCCCCAGTGAGGGAGGATTGATGAGGTTCCTGTTTTCTCCTCTTGAGTTTGAGCCCCACCACACTCAGCTGCCATGGTTTGATGCTGGCTCAATACCAGTGCAGCCATAAAAATACATTTTTCTCCAATGAGTGCTGTGAGATAACCCTAAACCTAAGCTTAACCTAATCCTAACCCAACCAGAAACAGAGGTTTGGGGGTCCCAGGAAAGGGGGGCTGCCCCCTGGGGTGGTCCCCAACAGGGGAGGAGTTCCTGTTTTGGGATGAGGTTCCTGTTTTCTCCTCTTGAGTTTGAGCCCCACCACCCTCAGCCCAGCACAGCCACAGATCCAGAGATTATCCAGAGCCGCTTGGAAGTGAAATGCCCATCATTCCTGAGCCTGCAGCCATGAAATAGCTGCATTGTCTCCTGGGCTTAAAAGCTCCAGCCCTGGGGTTCTGGTCCAGATAAGAGATACCACTGTGGGTTTTTTTTTTCCCCCTAATTTCCAGGAGCTTTGTCCCCTGCTCCTGTGGCTAATCCTGCTGGAAAACTCCCTAAACCAGCGTGCTGCTGTGCAGATTAATGGCTCAGAAATGTGTGTCCTGGGCTGACCTTGTGTTCCAGAGCCTCTGTGCTCCCCAACCCTTCCCTGCCTGGCCTGGGGGGGCTCCTGTCCTGCTCCACCAAGACCCCTGACCCCAAAGGGCTTCTCCCTGCTGGGACCCAGCTCCTTTCCACTGCCTGCATCCCGTGGGAGCAGCTCCTGCAGCTGTGCTTGAGATGAGAATTAATATTTCAGTGAGAGCTCTCGTTACTTTAGTGGGATCTGATTTTTCTGAGCCACGTGAGCCGTGCTGGGGCAGCTGCTCAGGGCTTTGGGCACCTGGTGCTCGCAGGTTTGGGCACGCTGGGGCTGCCAGCCCTCGGTGGGGCTTGAGCTGGGTGCTGAGTCCCCCCCTGCCCGCGGCAGGTGCCACCCCAGGGAGGCATTTCCTGCATTTCCTGCATTTCCTGGCAGCTGCTTGCGAGTCCCAGCCTGCCACTGCCCCAGGTGTGGGCAGGGGAGCTGTCAGCCCGAGCTGTCACCCCAAAACATGACCCCAAAACATGACCCCAAAACATGACCCCAACCCATCACCCTGAGCTGTCACCCCAAATCATGACCCCAAGCCATCACCCCAAGCCATCACCCTGAGCTGTCACCCCAAAACATCACCCCAACCCATCACCCCGAGCTGTCACCCCAAAACATGACCCCAAGCCATCACCCCAAGAGATCACCCCAAAACATGACCCCAACCCATCACCCCAAGCTGTCACCCCAAAACATGACCCCAAGCCATCACCCCGAGCTGTCACCCCAAAACATGACCCCAACCCATCACCCCAAGCTGTCACCCCAAAACATGACCCCAACCCATCACCCCAAGCTGTCACCCTGAGCTGTCACCCTGAGCCTGTCACCCCAAGTGATCCCCTTGAGCTGTCACCTTGAGCTGTCACCCTGAGCTGTCACCTCAAGCTGTCACCCCAAGTGATCCCCTTGAGCTGTCACCCCAAGCAATCACCTCAAGCTGTCACCCTGAGACATGACCCCAAGCTGTCACCCCAAGCTGTCACCCCGAGATGTCACCTTGACCTGTCACCAAGTGATCCCCTCAAGCTGTCACCTTGACCTGTCACCTCAAGCTGTCACCTCAAACTGTCACCCCAAGCAATCACCTCAAGCTGTCACCCCGAGACATGACCCCAAGCTGTCACCCCAAGCTGTCACCCCGAGATGTCACCTTGACCTGTCACCAAGTGATCCCCTCGAGCTGTCACCTCAAGCTGTCACCTCAAACTGTCACCCCAAGCAATCACCCCAAGCTGTGACCCTGAGCCACGGCCCCAAACTGTCACCCCAACCCCTGTTCCCGCTCCTGCTGCTGGACCATTGCTCCCCATCCTGCTCCCCCAACCCTGCTGCCCTTGCAGACATCCTGGGGGTGCTGATGCCAGTGGGGTCCCCGTGCTGAACCCCCACATTGTCCCCTCTGAGCACTCCAGGGTTGCAAATGGGGGAATTTGGGGCTCTCTGGTCTATCCACGGCCCTCAGGATGTCCTGGATCTGCATCCTGTGCCACCCCTCTGCACAAGGGGTGCCAGGCCTTGGCCACCCCATGGAACTGGGACAGGATCAGCAGCACTGGGGCTGGCAGGGGGTGCTCAGCCCCCTCTCCATGGGGCAGCTGTGTGTCCCACATGTCCTCCCTCCCTCTGGGGACATGGAGAAATGTGAAATTTCCCTGCAAATCCTGATGGGGTTGGGTGATCCTAATGGGGTTAGGTGATCCTGATGGAGTCTGGTGATCCTGATGGGGTTGGGTGTTCCTGATGGAGTCTGGTGTTCCTGATGGGGTTAGGTGAATCCTAATAGGATTGGGTGTTCCTGATGGAGTCTGGTGTTCCTGATGGAGTCTGGTGATCCTGATGGGGTTGGGTGTTCCCGATGGGGTTGGGTGATCCTAATGGAGTCTGGTGTTCCTAATAGGGTCTGGTGATCCTGATGGGGATAGGTGAATCCTAATGGAGTTAGGTGATCCTGATTGGGTTAGGTGATTCTAATGGGGTCTGGTGTTCCTGATGGGGTCTGGTGTTCCTGATGGAGTCTGATGTTCCTGATGGTGTTAGGTGAATCCTAATGGGGTTAGGTGATCCTGATGGGCTCTGGTGATCCTGATGGGGTTGGGTGATCCTAATGGAGTCTGGTGTTCCTGATGGAGTTAGGTGTTCCTGATGGGGTTGGGTGAATCCTAATGGGGTTAGGTGCTCCTGATGGGGTTGGGTGTTCCTAATGGAGTCTGGTGTTCCTAATGGGGTTAGATGATCCTGATGGGCTCTGGTGATCCTGCTGACCCAACCCTTGGTCCTTGCTGTCCATCCTGAGTGAAATCCTCTCTCTTCCATCCCTGTAGAGCAACTGGCCAACTGCTCAGCTCTGGGCTGCCAGCACCACTGTGCCCCAACGCTGTCCGGCCCCGTGTGCTACTGCAACCACTCCTTCCAGCTGGCTGAGGACAGGAGGAGCTGCAGAGGTGGGGCTGGGCTGGGCAGAGCCCCCACTCCCTGCTGGGGACGGTGGCTCCTTGGGGATGGGGCCAATGTCACTGCTGGCAGCAGCGCTGGGGCTTGGCAACGTGGGAAAGGGGATGGGGAGAGCTTGGGGCAGGTGGGATGGAGGGGGATTTGTGGGGTGGGATTGATGGGATTGATGGGATGGGATGGGATGGGGTGGGATTGATGGGATGGGATGGGATGAGATCGGATTGATGGGATTTATGGGATTGATGGGATGAGATTTATGGGATTGATAGGATTTATTTGATGGATGGGATGGAATGGATGGGATGGGACGGGATCCATGAGATGAGGTAGGATGGGATGGGATCCATGAGATGAGATAGGATGGGATGGGATCCATGGCATGGGATCGATGGGATGGGATGGGATTTATGGGATGGGAGGGGATGGGATGGGATTCATGGGATGGGATGGGATGGGATGGGATGGGATGGGATCCATGGGATGGGATTTATGGGATGGGATGGGATTTATGAGATTTATGGGATTGATGGGATGGGATGGAATGGATGGGATGGGATCCATGAGATGAGATAGGATGGGATGGGATCTATGTGATGGGATCCATGAGATGAGATAGGATGGGATGGGATCAATGGGAAGGGATCCATGTTGATGGGATTTATGGGATGGCATGGGATTTATGGGATGGGATCCATGGGATAGGATCCATGAGATGAGATAGGATGGGATGGGATCCATGGGATGGGATCCATGAGATGAGATAGGATGGTATGGGATCCATGGGATGGGATGGGATCCATGTTGATGGGATTTATGGGGTGGGATGGGATTTATGGGATGGGATCCATGGGATGGGATTCCCTGGCAGGCTGCTGTGAGGGTCCCTTTGGCTCAGGCATCATCCCCTCCTCTCCAGCTCCACCTTGGAGAAACTGTGGGGCTTCATTTCCTCTTCAGGCAGCTAAGGAGGGTTTTTTTTCTGGTCCAAACCTTGGGTTTTTTTTCTGGTCCAAACCTTGGGTTTTTTTTCTGGTCCAAACCTTGGGTTTTTTCTGGTCCAAACCTTGGGTTTTTTCCTGGTCCAAACCTTGGGTTTTTTTCCTGTCTTTCCCAGACTTTGATGAATGCACCGTGTATGGGACCTGCAGCCAGACATGCACCAACACAGAGGGCTCCTACACGTGCAGCTGTGTCGAGGGCTATCTCCTGCAGCCAGACAACAGATCCTGCAAAGCCAAGAATGGTGAGAACCTCAACAGGGAGAACTTCAGGCGGTGCTCCAGGGCAGCTCTGCGCACCACCACCCCCTGAATTCTCCACACTGGGCTCTTCCCTGGGGTTACATCCACAGGACTGAGGTGTGCCCTGACCCTGTTGTCCCCTCTTTGTCCCCAGAGCCTGTGGATCGCCCTCCTGTGCTGCTCATTGCCAACTCCCAGAACATCCTGGCCACCTACCTGAGCGGGGCCCCCGTGCCCAACATCACCCCCACCAGTGCCAAGCAGACCACGGCCATGGACTTCAACTACGTGGAGGACACGGTCTGCTGGGTCCACGTGGGTGACAGCGCCTCCCAGACCATCCTCAAGTGTGCCAAGATCCCCAACCTGAAGGGTTTTGTGGAGGAAAGGTCCATCAACATCTCCCTGAGCCTGCACCGTGAGTGCCCAGAGCCCTGTCCTGCTCCCCCATCCCCAATTCCCAGGCCATGGTGGGTGAAATTGGGAAGGAGGCAGCTCACCACAGGTCATTCCTTTTGTTATTATTTTTATTCAGTTTAATAGTTTTTTGGTGCACGGGTATGAGGAGAAATGATCCAGGGAGGAGTGGAGCAAGCTTTGGGATGGCAGTTCTTGCTTCCTTTGGTCCTACCCCTCACAAATGACCGAGTCCCACCCCAAAAAGTGACCAAGAACAACCTCCCAACCCAGAGGTGCCTCTGTGGGGTCGTGGTGTGAGTGGCTGGTGGCAGTTTCCTTCTGCTGGTGGTCCCGTGGCCAGAACCAAGTGTGGTCACAGCTCCGTGTCCAGTTGGGGTTTGCTGCTCCCAGCTCTGCAGTCAGGATGGGAAGGGAGAGTTACTGCTCGGGATTTTGGTGCTCTCTGAGGAATCCCTGTGGGCTTCCAGCACCTTCCATGGAGGTGCACAGAGAAGTGAGTGGATGTGGGACACCATTCCTGTCACTGCTTTTATCCTTTGCCCAAATCATTTGGGGTGGAACTGGGGGATCTGGGGCTTGCAGTGGGTCTCTGTTCAGGGTTTTGCTTCCCTGGTGTCATCCCCCAGGGGTATTTTTTGCCTCCTGAAACTGGGGGAGGCTTCCAGGGGGAAGAGGGATCCCCTCACCCCAGCCACTGTGCTGTTGGGTGAGAAATGGAATGGAATGGATGGATTTCTGCAAAGGAGTGAAGGTCCTGGGTGGATCTCAGAGCTGAGAGGGATTCTCTGCTGAGGGCAGTGGGGTTTGAGCTGGGATCCTGGGGATCCTGGAGGATCTGAGGATCCTGAGGGTCCTGGGGGTCCTGGGGGTTCTGGGGTCCTGGGAGTCCTGGGGGTCCTGGGGGTTCTGGGGGTTCTGGGGATCCTGAGGATTCTGGGGGTCCTGGGGGTTCTGGAGGTCCTGAGGATCCCGGGGGTCCCGGGGATCCTGAGGATTCTGGGGGTCCTGGAGGTTCTGGGGTTTCTGGGGATCCTGAAGATCCTGGGGATCCTGGGGTTTCTGGGGGTTCTGGGAGTCTTGGGGGTCCTGGGGATCCTGGGGGTCCTGGGGGTTCTCAGGATCTTGGGGATTCTGGGGGTCCTGGAGGTCCTGATGATCCTGGGGGTTCTGGGGGTCCTAGGGGTTCTTGGGGTCCTGGAGGTCCTGGAGGTTCTGGGGATCCTGAGGATCCTGAGGGTTCTGGGGGTCCTGGAGGTTCTGGGGTTCCTGGGGATCCTGAGGATCCTGGGATCCTGGGGTCCTGGGGGTTCTCAGGCTCCTGGGGATTCTGGGGGTCCTGGAGGTCCTGGGGATCCTGAGGATCCTGGGGATCCCAGGGGTCCTGGTGTTCCTGGAGTTCCTGGGGATCCTGAGAATCCTCGGGGTCCTGGGGTTTCTGGGGTTCCTGGGGATTCTGGGGGTCCTGGAGGTCCTGATGATCCTGAGGATCCTGGGGTCCTGGGGGTTCTGGGGGTCCCGGGGGTCCCGGGGGTCCCGGGGGTCCTGGGCTCTGTGTGTGGCAGGGCTGGGCAGGCTGTGGCCACTGCTGAGGGTGTGTGTGCACAGTTAATTTAAGCTCACCCTGTGTATTTTTAGGGCAGGGTGTATTTTTAGGGAGAGGCCTCACCCTTTGCTCTCCCCGGCCATAGATAACGTGGAGTTGAGCAGGACAGGGCTCAGCTTCCTGCTCCCCTCCCGGGATTTTGGGGTATTCCTGAGATTTTGGGGGTGTCCCTGGAATTTAGGGGGTGTCTCTGGGATTTTAGGGGTGTTTCTGGGATTTTAGGGGTGTCCTTGGGATTTTAGGAGTGTCCCTGGAATTTAGGGGGTCTCTTTAGGTGCCTCCAGGCTGGTTCATCACAAAGGAAGTGGCAGCACTGAGGGAGCTGGGGTGAGGATGAGCAGATAATGTCACTCTCCTGCAGGACACCGTGAATCCAATTAGTGCTTCCCCTCTTTATTTCCTTCTTTATGGCATTATCTGCTCCCAGCAGGAACGGGGGGCCTCCCTGGTGCCTGCTGCTAATGGGGTTTGAGCCGCCATCTGATGGGGGGAGATTGATGCTGAGGGGCTGGAGAGCTGCAGGGGGAGAGCCTGGCTCCGATGGCTCCCCTGCCTCCCTGTCCTGCAGAGATTTCTGTCACTTGTGCCGCGGGAGATGTGTTAAATGAGGGCTGTTAACAGCCCTTGGCACGACCCGATGTCCTCAGAGCTTTTATTGTTCCTCTGGTCTTTACACTCCCAAAGCTTTTTGCTCTCCTCGGGGCTTCCTGCAGCGCCTCCCCCTCGGCTCCCACCTCGCTGCCCGTGGATATTTGTCACAGGCACTGATTTTCTCACTTGATCTGAGCTGGCTGGTTCCCTACCCCCAGGTCTTTTTTCGGGGACACTAAAAAATCAGAGCCTGGTGAAGCTTTCCATCCATTTCTCTTACAAAAAATTCTTGTTTTTTGCTGGAATTGGATCATTTCTCTACCATCAGTCTGAGTGGGCTGGGGGGCTCTGGGTGCCTCAGGGCTGGTTCCCTACCCCCAGGTCTTTTTTTTGGGGACACACTAAAACATCAGAGCCTGGTGAAGCTTTCCATGTATTTCTCTTACAAAAATTCCTGTTTTGGAATTGGATCATTTTTCTCTACCATCAGTCTGAGTGGGCTGGGGGGCTCTGGGAACCTCAAGGCTGGTTCTCTACCCCCAGGTCTTTTTTCTGAGGACACTAAAAAATCAGAGCCTGGTGAAGCTTTCCATGTATTTCTCTTACAAAAAATTCCTGTTTTGTGCTGGAATTGGATCATTTCTCTCCATCAGTGTGAGTGGGCTGGGGGGCTCTGGGTACCTCAGGGCTGGTTCTCTACCCCCAGGTTTTTTTTTTGGGGACACACTAAAACAATCAGAGCCTGGTGAAGCTTTCCATGTATTTATCTTACAAAAATTTCCTGCTTTGTGTTGGAATTGGATCATTCTTCTCTACCATCAGTGTGAGTGGGCTGGGGGGCTCTGGGTACCTCAAGGCTGGTTCCCTACCCCCAGGTCTTTTTTTTGGGGACACACTAAAACATCAGAGCCTGGTGAAGCTTTCCATGTATTTCTCTTACAAAAATTCCTGTTTTGGAATTGGATCATTTTTCTCTACCATCAGTCTGAGTGGGCTGGGGGGCTCTGGGAACCTCAAGGCTGGTTCTCTACCCCCAGGTCTTTTTTCGGGGACACTAAAAAATCAGAGCCTGGTGAAGCTTTCCATGTATTTCTCTTACAAAAAATTCTTGTTTTGTGCTGGAATTGGATCATTTCTCTCCATCATCAGTTGGGCTGGGGGGGCTCTGGGTACCTCAGGGCTGGTTCTCTACCCCCAGGTCTTTTTTCTGGGGACACACTAAAACAATCAGAGCCTGGTGAAGCTTTCCATGTATTTCTCTTACAAAAAATTCCTGTTTTGTGCTGGAATTGGATCATTTCTCTCCACCATCAGTTGGGCTGGGGGGCTCTGGGTACCTCAGGGCTTGGTGCCAATGGTCAGCACAGGTGGGATGATGTGGGGAGGGGTCCAGCCTGTCCCCATCTCCACAGGGACCATCCTGGGTGCTCAGTGTCCCTCTGTGCTCACCCCTGTGATGAGAATGAGGCACAGGAAGGGCTGCTCCTTCCTGCCAGCACTGAATTGTAACAAGAGGAACTTGTCTTACCCTTCCTCCCATCCTGCTGTCCCTCTCCTCCTCTCCGTGTGACAATCCTGCAGTGTCCCATGCCTGGCAGGCTCAAGGACAGAGGCTCAGGCTGTCCTGACCCCTTGGAGCACCAGGATGGCACAGGGGGGTTCACTCTGAAGCCCCTGTCAGCCCTGAGCCCCTCTGGAGCGGGGCAGGGGACACTTGGGGACCTGTCCCAGCTCCCCTTGGACCCTCAGCGCTCCGTGGCAGATCCTTGACCTCCGGGGACTTTGTGATCCCGTGGGTTTTCTCAAGCAGATTCCAACCTCCACGTGTTTTCCCCCAGACAATGTCCTTGTTTGTTTGCACTTGGGCTTCCAAGGAATTTCTGAGCCAAACAGAGCACTAAAAAATAATAATTAAAATCTGTTGCTGGGCTCTTGTGCTGCTGCTTCTCGTCTCATGGCCAGGGGCTCTCTGCTCCCCCAGCTCCCCCAGCTTATCCTGCTGGCCTTGCCCCCCAATCCTGGGGTTGTTTCTCAGGGATCACATCCTTGAGCAATCCTTGGCCACGGAGCCAGGCAGGGAAGCAGCTGTGCTGGGGGATTTGTGCCTCCTTCCATCAGATTCACGTCCCTGTCCCCAGAGGTGGCACCAGGAGGTGGGGACACCTCTCTAGACCGTCCTTGGGATGCCACCTTTAGCTGGCAGCAGGCCAGGGCTGTGCTGGTCACCTCTGGGTCCCCGAGCTGGCGTTGACAGAGGCGTTAAATCCCCGTCTCCGGTGCTCTGTGATCGGGTGACACTCAGGGCAAGGCAGGAGCCCTTTGCTTGCACTGTGGAAAAATACTGGGGAACACGTGCCAGGAGTGAGAGCTCTGGGCTTCTCCCTGGCCCTCGGGGTGGCTGCCCTGTCCCTGTCCCTCCCCTTCTCCTGCTCTTTCGGTTTCTTTTTCCCCTTTTTCTTTTTCCCCTTTTCTGCGGTTTTTCTGTGTGGTCGGAACTGGGAGGATGTGACCAGCAGCTGAGCTTGGTGGTGCCAGGGAATGCAGTGATTGTGCTGGCACTGCCTCATCCCAGCTCTGGTGCTGCTCCTTCCCAGTGCCAGTGCCACCCTCCCAGTCCCAGTGCCACCCTCCCAGTGCCAGTGCCACCCTCCCAGTCCCAGTGCCACCCTCCCCACTCTCCCAGTCCCAGCTCTGCTCCTTCCCAGTCCCAGTGCCACCCTCCCAGTGCCAGTGTCACCCTCCCAGTCCCAGTGCCACCCTCCCAGTGCCAGTGCCACCCTCCCAGTCCCAGTGCCACCCTCCCAGTCCCAGTGCCACTCTCCCAGTCCCAGCTCTGCTCCTTCCCAGTCTCAGCATGGTTCCCCCAGTCCCAGTTCTGCTTTCCCAGTCCAGCTCTACTCTCCCAGTCCCAGCTCTGCTCCTTCCCAGTCCCAGCTCTGCTCCTTCCCAGTCTAACAGTGCTCTCCCAGTCCCAGTCCATCACTGGTTTCCCAGTCCCAGCTCTGCTCCTTCCCAGTCCATCACTGCTCTCCCAGTCCCAGCTCTGCTCCTTCCCAGTCCCAGCACTGCTCTCCCAGTCCAGCAATGTTTCCCAGTCCCAGCTCTGCTCTCCCAGTCCCATCACTGCTCTCCCAGTCCCATCACTGCTCTCCCAGTCCCAGCTCTGCTCCTTCCCAGTCTAACACTGCTCTCCCAGTCCATCACTGGTTTCCCAGTCCAGCTCTGCTCCTTTCCCCATCCATCAATGGTTTCCCAGTCCCAGCTCCGCTCTCCCAGTCCCAGCTCTGCTCCTTCCCAGTCTAACACTGCTCTCCCAGTCCATCACTGCTCTCCCAGTCCCAGCTCTGCTCCTTTCCCAGTCCCATCACTGCTCTCCCAGTCCATCACTGCTTTCCCAGTCCCAGCACTGCTCTCCCAGTCCAGCAATGTTTCCCAGTCCCAGCTCTGCTCCTTTCCCAGTCCAGCACTGGTTTCCCAGTCCAGCTCTGCTCCTTTCCCAGTAGGAGCAGTCACCAATCCTGCAGCTCAGCAGGATCCTTGCAGGGCTGCTGGGGAAAGGCTGCAGAGGTGCCATGATTTATTATTTCTCAGTTCAAGCTTTGTTGTTTTCCTTTCTAAAACAAACCCCCCGGGAAGGGGTTTGAAATATCAGGACATTTGATCCTGAGTGCATTATAAACCCTAAACACCAACGATCTGGCCAGCATTAAAATCCCTTCCTGGGCAGCATCAATCCCAAGCTGCCCAGCTCGGGGGGTGTTTTCATTGACTCCATTTCAGTGTCCCTTGGAATGGGCTGTCCCCGTGCCAGCAGGCAGAGAGAGGAGCTGGGACAGATTGATTTCAGGGCCATGTTGCTCTGCAGAGGAATCCAAGTACATTTCTTCCCCCACTTTGCATGGAAAGCTATTTTTCTTCCTTGCTGCCTCATCCTGGCCAAGAAAGAGGCTCCGACGTGAACTCACTTGGCAGGAGAGGGGGATGATTGGTAACTTCATCTCGTGGTTCCTTTCTGTTGGGTTTTTTCTTTTTCTTTTTTAACTGTTTGTGGCTGTTCTTGTGGCAGTGAGGGAGGAAAGTGGGAGATGGGGGAGAGAAGGGGATAAATGGGATGGGGGATAAATGGGAGCAGGGGATAAATGGGAGCAGGGGAAAAATGGGATCAGGGATAAATGGGATGGGGGATAAATGGAGCAGGGGATAGGGGAGAGCAGGACATGGAAGGGAGAAGGGATAGGGGAGAACAGGGGAAAAATGGGACCAGGGGATAAATGGGAGCAGGGAATAAATGGGAGCAAGGAATAAATGGGAGCAGAGGATAAATGGGAGCAGGACATGGAGGGGAGAAGGGAATGGGATGGGTGAGAGAAGGGGATAGAGGAGAGCAGGGACCACATGGGAAAGCAGGAATTTGGTGGGAGCAGGGGATGAAGGCAAGCAGGAGCTGGAGGGAGCAGAGGTTGGGGGAACAGGGATAGGGGAGAGCAGGGGATAAATGGGAGCAAGGGATAAATGGGAGCAGGGGATTAATGGAAGCAGGGAAAAATGGGAGCAGGACATGGAGGGGAGAAGGGAATGAGGGAAATCAGGAAATAGGGGAGAGCAGGGGAAAAATAGGAACAGGACATGAAGGGGAAAAGGGGATAGGGGAGAGCAGGGGATGGGGGAAATCAGGGAATAGGAGAGAGCAGGGGAAAAATGGGAGCAGGGGATAAATGGGAGCAAGGGATAAATGGGAGCATGGGATAAATGGGAGCAGGGGATAAATGGGAGCATGGGATAAATGGGAGCAGGACATGAAGGGGAGCAGGGGATAAATGGGACCATGGGATAAATGGGAGCAGGGGATAGATGGGAGCAGAGGATAAATGGGACCAGAGGATAAATGGGAGCAGGGGATAAATGGGAGCAGGACGTGAAGGGGAGCAGGGGATAAGGGGGAGAGCAAGGACCAGGATGGATGGGAGCAGGGAATGGGATGGGTGAGAGAAGGGGATAGAGGAGAGCAGGGACCACACAAGAATGCAGGGATTGGGGATGGGGAGAAGAGGGGATGGAGGGCACAGGGACTGTCTGGAGCCATGCACTCACACCAGCTCATTGTGTGGCAGGGGACAGCACCACCATGGTGACTTTAATCAGTCTCTTAACCAAGATCTGACACTCAGGACCCTGCTGTGGCTGTGCCCAGCACCTCTGACTCTCTTTCTCTGCTGTTTCCCCTTGTGGGGAACAGAAATAAATCCCCCAAGGGGACTGAGGCCCCCCTGAAACCCCCTCCAGGCTGTGGTGGCAGGGCCGAGCTGCATTCCCACATTGCTGGGGACAAAAGGGTGGCACGAAATGTCCTGAGTCATCAGGAATGGGTTTGGTTTCACATGGACCGGAGCGTGTCTGTCCCAGCACACGTCTGTCTGTCTGTCTGTCTGTCCCAGCACACGTCTGTGTGTCCATCCTGCACTGCCTCGTGCCAGGCTCGCTGCAGGAGCCCCTTGGGACCCTTCCTGGCCCCATTTCTGCTCTCTCCTCCCCGCCCAGATCACCCCAGTGCCGGGTTCCCATCGAGCCTGTGTCTCTCTCCTCTCACCCAGAAGGAAGCCAAGTGCCCCCCGTGCCTCCCGCTCAGCCTCTGTGGAATATTTGTGCCCATGGAATGGTCTCATTAAGGCAGAGTAATTAGCAGTCCCTTGGCTGCCCTCCACAGCTCATTCCATCCCTGTTCCTGCTCTTCCCACCTCCTGTGCCTCAGCCAGGCTCTGCAGGGACGCTGTGGGGTTGAGCCAGGACATGGGGAGGAGGGAAAGTTTGGGGGGTCCCCATTTTGGGGAGCAGAGATGGTGCCCGTGGCTGCCTGGACATGGGAGATGCAGCCATGGTGCTGCACTGGAGCAGAGCATGGCCTGAAGAGGAGGCAATTTTGGGGTGTCCCCACTCTGGGGGGCTGGAGATGGTGTCAGAGAGGGGCTGGAGAGGTTCTGGTGGTCTCATGGTTCCCATTCAGTGGTGCTGCACTGGGGTTCCAAGGCACAGAGAGCCCAAGGACTGGGCTCTATGGAGCAGGGCAGTGCTCCAGCCTGTCCCCAAGGCTGGGATGTCCCTCTGAGGGGGCTGTGTCCCCACCCTGGGGGCTGGAGATGGTGTCAGAGAGGGGCTGGAGAGGTTCTGGTGGTCTCATGGTTCCCATTCAGTGGTGCTGCACTGGGGTTCCAAGGCACAGACAGCCCAAGGACTGGGCTCTATGGAGCAGGGCAGTGCTCCAGCTGTCCCCAAGGCCTCTGAGGTGGCTGTGTCACCCCCTGAGCAAGGTTTGGCCGGCTCAGCTGGGGCGTGAGCGCTCACAGAGCCCCAGGGATCCATCCCAGCACCGACTCAGACGTCCTGGCCGAGGGCCACCAGCTTCCACCCAGCGGTTCCTCCTCGCAGGGAAACATCTCAGCAGAAAGGCGGCGGCCGGGGGGGAGGATGAATTTATTTATTTTTGAGCCTGCTTTGCTCAGGCAACCAGGCTGACGTGACGGCTGCGGTGCTGCTCGGTGGCAGCCGTTCCCCCTTCCTGCCCTGCTCGGACACAAGGACTCGGCTGTTCCTGGGAGCAGGGGGGACCCTCAGGGTGTCGGTCCGTCCGTCCGTCCGGCGCCCTCGGGGGCGGGAGTTTGTCTTTGTGCTCGTCCTGTTAACATACTTCTAATTAAGGAAAATTGTCCCCAGGAGCAGTGTTTATCCAGGCCGGTCACAGAGCCGGGCTTGTTCTCCCGGGGAGAGGATGTCTGTGGAGGGGGAAGAGAGACAGAAATTCCTCCAGATTATGGCATTATGTAAATGTATCAAACGGATCATTCCCTATAAAAAAAAAATAAAAAGGAAAGTAGGAAACCGATGGATTTCGGCAGCCCTGGGGATTGCATTCCTGACGAGCCTCCGCTCCTGCGCCGCCGGCCTTTCAGAGCCGAAATATTCCGCGACTTTTCCAAGATGTTTTTCCTCCCAGGCCGCGTGCCCTGGGTGCCTGGGGGGCTTGTGGGGCCACCCCCCAGCCCTCCCAGGCTTCTTTTCTTGCTGGGTGGCAAATTGGCCTCGGTTCCTGCTTGCCCTTTGGGGTGGGCTGGGCCTGGAGCAGGGGACGTGGTGTTTGCTGCTCTCCATGGGATGTGGTGTGGATGTGAACCATGGATTCCATGGTTTGTGTCAAGGCTGGCTGACCCTGGAGAAGCAAGGAAGCAAGAACCAGCTGTTTATAGGACTTTAATATTCTTTATTTATTCTTTATTTCTTTAGTATTCTTTATTTCTTTATTATTTGTTATTTATTCTTTATTATTCGATTTTTCTTTATTATTCGTCATTTATTCTTTATTATTCATTATTTTTTATTCATTATTTAAATATTATTCGTTTGTGTCAAGGCTGGTTGACCCTGGAGAAGCAAGAACCAGCTGTTTATAGGACTTTAATGTTCTTTATTTATTCTTTATTTCTTTAGTATTCTTTATTTCTTTATTATTTGTTATTTATTCTTTATTATTCGATTTTTCTTTATTATTCACCATTTATTCTTTATTATTCGTTATTTCTTTATTTGTTATTTCTTTATTATTTGTTATTTATTATTTGTTATTCTTTATTATTCATTATTTGTTATTCGTTATTTAAATATTATTCGTTTGTGTCAAGGCTGGTTGACCCTGGGGAAGCAAGAACCAGCTGTTTATAGGACTTTTATATTCTTTATTTCTTTATTATTCGATTTTTCTTTATTATTCGTCATTTATTCTTCATTATTTGTTATTTCTTTATTATTCTTTATTTAAATATTCTTTATTATTCATTAATTTTTTATTCGTTATTTCTTTATTATTCGTTATTATTTGTTATTTATTATTCGTTATTCTTTATTATTCCTTATTTATTATTCGCTATTTAAATTTTATTCATTTGTGTCAAGGCTGGTTGACCCTCGAGAAGCAAGAACCAGCTGTTTATAGGACTTTAATATTCTTTATTTATTCTTTATTTCTTCATTACTCTTTATTTCATTATTATTCTTTATTTAAAGCCAGATGTTGGCAGTGGTGCTTAACCCATCTCTGTTCTTTGTCCCTCGTGCTGGGGCAAGGGGGAAAATGCTCCTCAGCAGAATGGGAACAAGGATTTGGTGTCAGGGCTCCCTGTCCTGCTCTCCTAGAAATGCTCCCTTGAGGGGTAGCAGGGAAGTGGAATTTCTCCCAGACGTAGAATCATGGAATTATTAAAGTTGGAGAAGTCCTCTGAGACCCTCAAATCCAACCATCAACCCAGAGCTGCCAGGTCATCGCTGACGTGTGTCCCCAAGTGCCACATCCACGACGTTTCTGGCTGCTCCAAGTTTCTCCCAGACTTAGAATCATGGAATTATTAAAGTTGGAGAAGTCCTCTGAGACCCTCAAATCCAACCATCAACCCAGAGCTGCCAGATTGTCACGGAAATGTGTCCCCAAGTGCCACATCCACACGTTTCAGGAGGAATTTCTTCATGGAAAGGGTTGGAATTTCTTCATGGAAAGGGTTGTCAGGCATTGGAAGGGGTTTTTAGGGAGGTGTCTGAGGAACATCTGGATGTGGCACTCAGGGCTTTGTCACAGCTTGGACTCGATGGTCCTGGAGGGTTTTTTCCAACCTCAGGGATTCTGGAATTCAGAGACTGAAAAGTTGGAAAAGCCCTCTAAGACCCTTGAGTCCAACCACTAACCCAGTGCTGCCAAATTGTCACTGAAACGTGTCCCCAAGTGCCAGATCCACATGTTCCAGGAGGAATTTCTTCATGGAAAGGGTTGGAATTTCTTCATGGAAAGAGTTGGAATTTCTTCATGGAAAGGGTTGGAATTTCTTCATTCCAAAGGGTTGTCAGGCATTGGAAGGGGTTTTTAGGGAGGTGTCTGAGGAACACCTGGATGTGGCACTCAGGGATCGGTCGGTCACAGCTTGGACTCGATGGTCCTGGAGGGTTTTTTCCAACCTCAGGGATTCTGGAATTCAGGGATTTTTTTGCTGTTTTGATTTTTCCCCGACCTTGTTGAACCTCTGTGGACACTGGGGGGTTTCTCCTTTTCCTTGCTCCATGGTTCAGGAGCCTGGAGGAGCTGCTGGGTGGCTCCATCCCCCTCGCAGCTGTTTGAGGACTGTCGAAATCCCTGGGCTGAATCCGAGGGAAGATTTTGTGCTTCCTTCCTCCTCCTGTCAGGCCACAATTGATGTGTTTGCAGACTGCACAGCAACTGATTCGTGCAGAGCAAAGTTATTTGCTGGGTCAGCAAAGCTCCTTCCCCCCCACAAAAAAAAAAACAACAAAAAACCAAAAACCCACAGCCCTGCAGTGCCTCACTGGGAGTGGGGTAAATCCAGTTAAAGGAGGGAGAACTTGGGGCTGCAGCTCCAGTGGGAAATGTGGGAATTGTTTCAAGGAGTTCTTTGAGTGGGATTGTCCCCACCTGGAGCTCTGGGATCCCTGCAGGAGAAGGAGGCCAGGGTTGGAGGGTTGGAGCCAGGCTGGGAGAGCTGGGGGTGAGAAGGCTCCAGGGAAAGCTCAGAGCTTCTCCCAGGGCCTGAGGAGGCTCCAGGGAAAGCTCAGAGCTTCTCCCAGGGCCTGAGGAGGCTCCAGGGAAAGCTCAGAGCTTCTTCCAGGGCCTGAAGAGGCTCCAGGGAAAGCTCAGAGCTTCTCCCAGGGCCTGAGGAGGCTCCAGGGAAAGCTCAGAGCTTCTCCCAGGGCCTGAAGAGGCTCCAGGGAAAGCTCAGAGCTTCTCCCAGGGCCTGAAGAGGCTCCAGGGAAAGCTCAGAGCTTCTCCCAGGCCCTGAAGAGGCTCCAGGGAAAGCTCAGAGCTTCTTCCAGGGCCTGAAGAGGCTCCAGGGAAAGCTCAGAGCTTCTCCCAGGGCCTGAAGAGGCTCCAGGAGAGCTGGGGACAAGGGCTTGGAGTGACAGGACACAGGGAATGGCTTCCCACTGACACAGAGTGGGGCTAGGTGGGATTTTAGGCAGAAATTCCTCCCTGTGAGGGTGGGGATGCCCCTGGATCCCCGGAGGTGTCCAAGCCCAGGTTGGATGGAGCTTGGAACAACTTGAGGTAGTGGATGGTGTCTCAAGTGGGACTGAAATGATCTTTAAGATCCCTTTGGACCCAAAGCAGTCTGGGATTCTCTGAAAAGGGAAAATCCAAGCCCAGAGTGACAGGGTTTTGTGGCAGGGACCTCAGGAGCAGCTCGGTGGGGATCACTCGGGCTCCAGGGAGGGCTCAGAGCCTCTTCCAGTGCCTGAAGAGGCTCCAGGAGAGCTGGAGAGGGAGGTTCCAGAAGATCTGGAGCTGAGAAGGCTCCAGGGAGAGCTCAGAGCCTCTTCCAGTGCCTGGAGAGGCTCCAGCAGAGCTGCAGAGGGACTTGGGATAAGAGCCTGGAGTGATTGGACACAGGGAATGGCTTCCCACTGACACAGAGTAGGGTTAGGTGAAATTTTGGAGATTTTGGGAAGAAGTTTTGGAGATTTTTGGGAAGAAATTCCTCCCTGTGAGGGCGAGGATGCCCCTGGACCCCTGGAAGTGCCCAAGGCCAACCTTGGAGCAACCTGGGATAGGGGAAGGTGTCTCAAGTGGGCCTGAGGTGATCTTTTGACCCAGAGCAGTCTGAGATTCTCAGAAAAGGGAAAATCCAAGCCCAGAGTGACAGGGTTTTGTGGCAGGGACCTCAGGAACAGCTCAGTGGGGATCACTCGGGCCCTGGCGGGTGTGAAACCAGGAAACATCTGTGAGGGTGGCTTTTGGGGTTTCCTGAAGTTGCCAACCCACCCGTGTTGAGCAATTTTAATGAAGTTCCCTCATCCTCCATCCTCCCTCCCTGCTTTCAAAGCCACCTCCTCCCCCCCAGACGGGGTTGCTGGCCTGGACCCCATCCCTGTCCCCGTCCCTGGGAGGTTTTTTTTGGCTGCCTGTCCCAGGAAGAGCCTTGGAAAGCTGAAATTCCCTGCTCTCTGCCCCCACCAGCTCCTTTCCAAAGGCTCTCAAATAAATAAATCTTGGGAAATGAGCTCGGCGTGTCGCAATCGCCGGGGTTGAGCAAGGAGAGGGATTCATTCCAAACTGGGAATTTTTTTTTGGGGATGGGGAGGGGTGAGAGGCACCCGAGAGGGGCTCTGGGAGGGAGGGGAGGTGGTCTCTGCCCCTGGGATTCTCTGTGGAAATCACCTGGGACCCCTCCAGGGGACAGGGTCAGCCCTGCTGGTCCCCTCAGGGTGTTTTGATGGCCATGGGTGGCCGTGGCATCATCCCTGGGCATCCATTCCTAGGGGGGGACACACAGGGGGAGACTCCCCCCTGTCCAAAAATTGAGAAGGAAGGGGGTTAAAGTGTCTGCAGGCCAATGGCAGGGGTTAAAAATAGCTGTTTTCTAAATTAGCTTCGAGCAGAAGTTCGAGAGGAAATCCAGGTTTAGCTGAGGCTACAAGAAAGAGCTGAAAATAATAATAATAGTAATAATAATAATAATAATAATAATAATAATAATAATAATAGTGATGGTGATAAAAACAACAGTGGCAATAAGAAAGAAATAAAAAGTGATTCCTACGAAGGAGAGGGGAGGATGGTGAGCAGGGAGAGATGGAAAACAAAAGCCTTTGAGGAGGGTAATGCTTTCCAGCTGCAAAAATAAAGCCTGGGAGAGGAGCAAGTGCTTGCATCACCCCAAACCCCCCTGCCCTGTGCTGCCCTGCTCGGAGCTGGGGCTCAAATGGACACTCCCAGCTGGACCAGGACCCCCTTTGCCCCTGGATTGGAGGGGAATTTTCCCCTGGATTGGGGCAGGGTGGGTGTGAGGGGAAATGTGGGGCTGGAATTCTGTGCCTTGTTTTGGCTTTTTCCTCTTGGAGTGTTGGGCTGGGGCTCAAATGGAGACCCCCAGCTGGACCAGGGCCCCCTTTTCCCCTGGGTTGGGGCAGGGTGGGTGTGAGGGGAAACGTGGGGCTGGAATTCTGTGCCTTGTTTTGGCTTTTTCCTCTTGGAGTGTTGGGCTGGACTCAGCTCCAGCTCGGAGGGAGAGGCAGGAGAGGTGGGAAAGGGGGTCTGGGATGGGTTGGGCCCCTCAAGGAGGAGAATTTGGGGGTCTGAGCCGTGGTGGGGGCCCCCTGAGCCGTTCTGCCAACGCTCCCCATCCGCCCCTGCCTTGGATCTCTCCCTGGGTCCTGTGACTCTGACTCAGCCACGCAGGCGCCAGCCAAGCCCTGCTTTTTTTGGGGAATTCTTGCACATCCCCTTGCTCAAGTGTTTCTCACCCCAGCAGGGCCCTGCCACCCCCTCCCCACGTCACAGGGGGGGTTTGGGGAGCAGGGGAGGGCTGTGGGTGACAGCAGGACCCCGTCTCAAGGGCAGGATGTGACCCCAGTGTGCATTTTTAGGTGCTTTTCATCCCAAACCCCTCTTGCCCCAGGAGCTGGGGGGTCCTGATTGGAGCTTGAGCCCTGTGCCAGCCCTGGCAGGTTGGGCAGCACATTGGGAGCCCTGTTTGGGGTTGATTCCTTGGCTTGTTTGAGGTTGTTTCCTCCTTGTTTGAGGCTGATTCCTTGTTTTTGCCTGTTTCCATTTGTTTTTACATCCCCTTGCTCAAGTGTTTCTCGCCCTGGCAGGGCCCTGCCTCCCCCTCCCCATTCCCAGTGTTCCTGCAGGGTGACCCCTATGTCACAGGGGGGTTTGGGGGTGCTGGGTGGGCATCAGGGGAGGGCTTTTGGTGCTCCTGATGACAGCTGGACTCTGTCTCAGGGGCAGAATGTGCATTTTTAGGTGCTTTTCATCCCAAACCCCCTCTTGCCCCAGGAGCTGGGGGGTCCTGGTTGGAGCAGGAGCCCCCTCAAACCCCTGTGCCAGCCCTGGCACGTTGGGAGCCCTGTTTGGGGTTGGTTCCTTGGCTTGACTGAGGTTGTTTCCTCCTGGTTTGAGGTCGATTCCTTGGCTCGGGCTGTTCCCACTTGTTTTTGCGAGCTGCCTCTCGCCGGGTGGCGGCTGCGGGCGCTGCAGCCTCGCCCTTCCGGAGGGGAGGGCTCAGCGTCCCCATCCCTGTCCCCATCCCTGTCCCCATGCCTGTCCCCATGCCTGTCCCCAGGGCCACAGAATGAGCTGGCTGAGCTGGCCTGGCTCGCTCAGCCATGGGCATTGGGGTTCGTGCACCCCAAACTCTCTGTGTGCTCACCCCAGCCCGGCCGTGTGGATGGAGAGCCCCGGGATCAAGGGTGGGGTGGGGGCATTGCAAAATCTCCTGGCTTGGTTCATGTTTTCCCTGCTCTGTTGGTTAATAATTCAGTGCTGTCTGGCCCTGCTCCACCAGGGCTGTCTGGGTCTCTCTGACCTTGGGGCTCTGAGGATGGGGGGCTGCTCTGGCCCATCTGTGCTCCTTTGGGGCTGTCTCACCTTGGGGTCCTGGGGCTGGGAGGCTGCTGTGCCCCATCCCTGCTCTCCTGGGGCTGTCTGAGTCCTGCTGGGACTGAGGGGTCCCTGTGCCCCATCCCTGCTCCTCCAGAGCTGTCCAGATCCTGTTGGCCTTGGCTGCTGGGATTGGGGGGGTCCCTGTGCCCCATCCCTGCTCCTCCAGAGCTGTCCAGATCCTGTTGGCCTTGGGTGCTGGGACTGGGGGGTCCCTGTGCCCCATCCCCGCTCCTTCCTCCAGGGCTCTCTGGCTCCCTCTGACCCCTGGGTCCTTCTGCCCTGTCCCTGCTGTGCCCCATTCCTGCTGTGCCCCATCCCTGCTGTGCCCCATCCCTGCTGTGCCCCATTCCTGCTGTGCCCATCCCTGCTGTGCCCCATCCCTGCTGTGCCCTGTCTGTTCTCACAGTGACTGGGGGTCCTTGTGCCCCATCCCTGCTCCTTCCTCCAGGGCTATGTGGCTCCCTCTGACCCTTGGGTCCTTCTGCCCCATCCCTGCTCTGCCCCATCCCTGCTCTGCCCCATCCCTGCTGTGCCCATCCCTGCTCTGCCCATCCCTGCTGTGCCCCATCCCTGCTGTGCCCATCCCTGCTGTGCCCCATCCCTGCTCCTCCAGGGCTCTCCAGATCCTGCTGGCCTCAGGATGCTGGGCCTGGGGGGTCCCTGTCCTCCTGATCTTGGGGTCCTGGAGCTGGGAGCTCATTGTGCCCCATCCCTGCTGTGCCCATCCCTGCTGTGCCCCATCCCTGCTGTGCCCATCCCTGCTGTGCCCCATCCCTGCTGTGCCCATCCCTGCTCTGCCCTGTCCGTTCTCACTGTGATGGGGATGCAGGGTCTGGGGGTGCACCAATCCAAAGGACAGCTCTCCAAAACCCTTGGGATGTCTGGGAGCTGCAGCCCCTCAGCCTGGCCTCTGTCCTGGCAGGCTCAGGAGGGGCTGAGCAGCTGAGCACTGGCCAGGCAGGAATTCGGGTGCGTTGGGCTGATCGGATTTAACTGGTTTAATTAAATACTCACTGGCTTGCACTGGTTTAATTAAACACTCACATGCTGCCTGCCAGGTGCTGCCTCTCACCTGCTCCAGGCCCCAGGGTGCCCCTGCAGCTCTGGATTAGCTCTGCTCCCACCTTGCCCAGCAGGATCTGCCCTGGGTGCCACGTGTGCCATCCCGTGGGGCTGTTGGGGCCCCTTCCCTGCTGCCCCCTCCCTTCTGCAGCAGGCACCTGGCAGAGCTTCCCCTGCCCCACTGGGGTTCCTGAGGGATGAATTCCCAATGTTCCTGAGGCATGAATTCCCAGGGTTCCTGAGGGATGAATTCCCAGTGTTCCCAAGGGATGAATTCTCAGGGTTCCTGAGGGATGTATTCCCAATATTCCTGCAGGGTGAATTCCCCGTGTTGCTGCAGGAAAAAAATTCCCAATGTTTCTGCAGGATGAATTCCCAATATTCCTGCAGGATGGATTCCCAATGTTCCTGCAGGGTGAATTCCCAAGATTCCAACAGGAGAAATTCCCAGTGTTTCTGCAGGGTGAATTCACTGGGTTACTAAGGGATGAATCCCCAATATTCCTGTGGGATGAATTACCAGTGTTTCTGCAGGATGAATTCCCAGTATTGCTACAGGATGAATTCATAGGGCTCCTGCAGGGTGAATTCCCAATATTCCTGCAGGGTGAATTCCCAGTGTTCCTGCAGGAAAATTTCCCAATATTCCTTCAGGGTGAATTCCCAATATTCCTGTGGGATGAATTCCCAGTGTTCTGTAGGGTGGATTCCCAGTGTTCCTGCAGGATGAATTACCAATATTCCTGTGGGATGAATCCCTAGGGGTTCGGCAGGATGAATTCCCAATATTCCTACAGGATAAATCCCCAATAATCTTGTGGGATGAATTCTCAGTGTTTCTTCAGGATAAATTCCCAATATTCCTGAGGGATGAGTTCCCAGTGTTTCTTCAGGATAAATCCCCATTATTCCTGAGGGATGAGTTCCCAGTGTTTCTGAGGGACGCTCTCCTGGTGTTCACCCCAGATGCTCTCCTGGCTGTGTGTGATGTTTCTGGCTTGTCTGGGGGCAGCAGGTCTCCCTGGGGAGCAGAGGAGGGGCTGCCATGGGTGCCATGGGTGCTGTGGGTGCCCTGTGGGTGCTGTGGGTGCCCCGTGGGTGCTGTGGGTGCCCTGTGGCTCCACACAGGGGGACCAGGGCAGATCCTTGTTGTGGGTGCAGGTCCCAGTGCACTCATGGCTCCCATGGGTTCATTCCTTGGCTCTGCTGGTGTTTGTGACCATGGGGTGCTGTGGGTGCCCTGTGGGTGCTGTGGGCGCCCTTTGGATGCTGTGGGTGCCCTGTGGGCACCCTTTGGGTGCCCTGTGGGTTCTGTGGGTGCCCTGTGGGTGCTGTGGGTGCCATGGCTGCCCTGTAGGTGCTGTAGGTACCCTTCAGGTGCTGTGCGTGCTGTGGGTGCCCTGTGGATGCTGTGGGTGCCCTGTGGGCACCCTGTGGGTTCTGTGGGTGCCCTGTGGGTGCCCTGTGGGTTCTATGGGTGCCATGGGTGCCCTGTGGGCGCCCTGTGGATGCCGTGGGTGCTGTGGGTGCCCTGTGGGTGCCCTGAGGCCCCACACAGGATGACCAGGGCAGATCCATTCTAGGGGTGCAGATCCCAATGCACTCATGGCTCCCATGGGTTCATTCCTTGGCCGTGCTGGTGTTTGTGACCCTGGGGGGCTGTGGGGGCCCTTTGGGTGCTGTGGGTGCCCTGAGGCCCCACACAGGGTGACCAGGGCAGATCCTTTATAGGGGTGCAGATCCCAATGCACTCATGGCTCCCATGGGTTCATTCCTTGGCCGTGCTGGTGTTTGTGACCCTGGGGGGCTCCTGGCTCTGTCCCTCTGTTCCTCACCCCCTTTCCCTCCCTGTCCCTGCCCAGATGTGGAGCAGATGGCCATCGACTGGCTCACGGGCAACTTCTACTTCGTGGATGACATCGATGACAGGATCTTCGTGTGCAACAAGAACGGGGACACCTGCGTCACCCTGCTGGACCTGGAGCTCTACAACCCCAAGGGAATCGCACTGGACCCAGCCATGGGGTGAGTCCTGGGAATTCACCACCCTTGGGGACACCTGGGGACCCTCTGGGCTGGGGGGGGACCTCTGTGAGCTCTCCCTGCAGGGACATTTCCCACCCACCAGGCCCCGCTCAGGGTGAGCTGCTGCTTCCAGCTGGTGCCACACAGCCTGGGCACAGCTTTGCTCCAGATTTTGGGACCTGGAGTGAGTGGTTTTTGGGAGCTGGGGTGGCTTTTGGGAGCTGGAGTGGTTTTTTGGGAGCTGGAATGGTTTTTGGGAGCTGGAGTGACTCCATGCACAGCCAGAGCAGCTCCTTTGTGTCTGTGTCTCCATCCAAGACATGGGCACAGCTTTGCCCCAGCTTTTGGGACCTGGAGTGGTTTTTTGGGAGCTGGAGTGGCTTTTAGGACCTGGAATGGTTTTTGGGACTGGAGTGGCTTTTGGGAGCTGGAATGGTTTTTGGGAGCTGGAGTGACTCCATGCACAGCCAGAGCAGCTCCTTTGTGTCTGTGTGTCCATCCAAGATGTGGGCACAGCTTTGCCTCAGATTTTGGGAGCTGGAGTGGCTTTTGGGAGCTGGAATGGTTTTTGGGAGCTGGAATGGTTTTTGGGAGCTGGAGTGACTCCATGCACAGCCAGAGCAGCTCCTTTGTGTCTGTTTGTCTGTCCAAGACGTGGGCACAGCTTTGCCCCAGCTTTTGGGACCTGGAGTGGTTTTTGGGAGCTGGAGTGGCTCCATGCACACCCAGAGCAGCTCCTTTGTGTCTGTGTGTCCATCCAAGACGTGGGCACAGCTTTGCCCCAGATTTTGGGACCTGGAGTGGCTTTTGGGAGCTGGAGTGGCTCCATGCACACCCAGAGCAGCTCCCTTGTGTCCGTCTGTCCAGCCACTGCCTCCTGCACAGCCCTGAGGATGAGGATGCCAGGATGCTGAATCATGGGGGCAGCTCAGGGCACCCCTGGCAGCTGCCAGCCCCTGGCAGCTGCTGTGGCAGAAAAACCACCAAAGAGGAAAATTCCCCTCCTTGCCAGCTGATGGGCACTTCCCTTCTGGCTCGGATGGAAAACGCTGGTGTTGTTGAGCAGAAAATCAGGAGTATTTCATATAAACAAATTTCCCAGAGAATCCTGGAGAGAGCTCCAGGGCTGGTGCAGACAAGCCCCAGAGGTGACTGGGTTAAGTCCCTTGGGCTCTGTGGTGGCAGTGATGATCTCTGGCTCTGCTGGGTTGGGAGTTGCCGCCACAGGTGCCTGTGGAGCTCTTCCAGTGACACCCACACATCCTGAAGCTCCCAGGAATTCTGTGCCAGACCCCGTGGGCATCTGTCAGAAGCCAGGAAATTCCTCAGGCTGCCCTGGAGGGCTCGAGACCCTGCCCAGGGGGCTCAGGGACCTTGGCACAGAGCACAAGAGCCCCGGGCCTTTGATTTAGCCCTTGGAAAAAATAATTACCAAGCTTTATATGAAGGATTACAAGTCAAGAAAGTTTAAGTAGAATGATAGTTTGTCATGGGGTGAAAAAACGATTTTTTGGGGTTTTTAGAATGGGGGTTCAGGAGGCAAGATGGAAGAATTTAAGTGTGTCCAGTCTTTCTCCTTCTTCTTCTTCTTGGCCTCCATCTCCTGCTGTGATGGTGGCACTTTTGGATTGGTTTAGAGTAGAAGCTCACTGTCTAACATAGGTGATAGGTATTGGAAAATTATTGTAAATATTTTGTAGATTTTAGTATAAAAAAAACTAACACCACCCCAAGGGCTGGAAACAATTCCCAGCTTTGTGTGAGGAGTTACAAACCACAAGAGTTTGAGTAGAATGAGAGTGAATT
Source organism: Agelaius phoeniceus (assembly GCF_020745825.1). Classification (NCBI taxonomy): domain Eukaryota; kingdom Metazoa; phylum Chordata; class Aves; order Passeriformes; family Icteridae; genus Agelaius; species Agelaius phoeniceus. The sequence continues at coordinate 1,564,816 of NC_071699.1, forward strand.
AATCACTGGGTGAAAATGTAAAATTTTGGCATTTTTAGAATGGAGGTTCAGGAGGCAAGATGGAGGAATGTGGGCATGTCCTGTCCTTCTTCTCCTTCTTCTTCTTGGCCTCCATCTTCTGCTGTGATGGTGGCACTTTGGGATTGGTTTAGAGTAGAGACAAACTGTCTGATGTAGGTGATAGTTATTGGGAAGTGATTGTAAATAATGTAATGTAGTTTTTAGTATAAAAGGATAACACCAGCGTGCCTCAACCCAACCTGCTGGACAGAGCTCAGAGAAAGAATTTTATAGTTAAGAAACAATAAACAAGCTTGAGAACAAGGTTGTTCAACCGCCAGGCTGAGCAAAGAGACTTTCTGAAGCACCTCAAAGTCTCTCTGACCAGCAGAGACCCCAAGAGGCATCCACACATCCAAATTCTGCCTCTCCCAAAGCTCCCCCTGGCTCTGAGCTCCCTCCCCGCTCTTCTCTCACAGCAAGGTGTTCTTCACCGACTACGGGCAGATCCCCAAGGTGGAGCGCTGCGACATGGACGGGCAGAACCGCACCAAGCTGGTGGACAGCAAGATCGTCTTCCCACACGGCATCACCCTGGACCTGGTGAACCGCCTGGTCTACTGGGCCGATGCCTACCTGGACTACATCGAGGTGGTGGATTATGAGGGCAAGAACAGGCACACCATCATCCAGGGCATCCTGGTGAGTGGGTTTGGGGGAGAGGGAGCCACGCTTGAGTGCTGCTGGTCTGCAGTTGGGACTTTAAAGGTCCAGCAAAGAGCTGAGCCCTGAGCATGGTCCTGCCAAGGATGGTCTTGATGGGCAAGAGCACAGTGATGGCAGGTGATGGACAAGAGCCATGAGGTGGGATGGACATCACTGATGGTCAATGATGGACAAGAGCCATGAGGTGGGATGGACATCACTGATGGTCAGTGATGGACAAGAGCCATTGGGTGGGATGGACATCACTGAAGGCCAGTGATGGACAAGAGCCATTGGGTGGGATGGACATCACTGATGGCCAGTGATGGACAAGAGCCATTGGGTGGGATGGACATCACTGAAGGCCAGTGATGGACAAGAGCCATTGGGTGGGATGGACATCACTGATGGTCAGTGATGGACAAGAGCCATGAGGTGGGATGGACATCACTGATGGCCAGTGATGGACAAGAGCCATGAGGTGGGATGGACATCACTGATGGTCAGTGATGGACAAGAGCCATGAGGTGGGATGGACATCACTGATGGCCAGTGATGGACAAGAGCCATGAGGTGGGATGGACATCACTGATGGTCAGTGATGGACAAGAGCCATTGGGTGGGATGGACATCACTGAAGGCCAGTGATGGACAAGAGCTATTGGGTGGGATTGGGGCTTTTGCATGTCCTGGAGCCTGGCTCTCTCAACTCCTGAATCTCTTGTGGCTCTCACAACTTCTAAATTCCCTGTGGCTCTCACAACTCCTAAATCCCTTGTGGCTCTCACAACTCTTAAATCCCTTGTGTCCCTCACAAATCCTGAATCCCTTGTGGCTCTCACAATTCCTAAATCCTTTATGGTTCTCACAACTCCTAAATCACTTGTGGCTCTCACTCAGTACCTGTTCACCACCAACTCCTCAATCCCTTGTGGCTCTCACAACTCCTAAATCCCTGATGGCTCTCACAACTCCTCAATGCCTTGTGGCTCTCACAACTCCTAAATCCCTTGTGGCTCTCACAACTCTTAAATCCCTTGTGTCCCTCACAAATCCTGAATCCCTTGTGGCTCTCACTACCTGTACACCACCAAACTCCTGAATCATTTGTGGCTCTCACAACTCCTAAATCCCTTGTGGCTCTCACAACTCCTGAATCACTTGTGGCTCTCACAACTCCTGAATCCCTTGTGGCTCTCACAATTCCTAAATCCTTTATGGTTCTCACAACTCCTAAATCACTTGTGGCTCTCACTCAGTACCTGTTCACCACCAACTCCTCAATCCCCTGTGGCTCTCAGAACTCTTAAATCCCTTGTGGCTCTCACTACCTGTACGCCACCAACTCCTAAATCCCTGATGGCTCTCACAACTCCTAAATCCCTTATGGCTCTCACAACTCCTCAATACCTTGTGGCTCTCAGAACTCTTAAATCCCTTGTGGCTCTCACAACTCCTAAATCACTTGTGGCTCTCAGTACCTGTACACCACCAACTCCTAAATCCCTTGTGGCTCTCACAACTCTTAAATCACTTGTGGCTCTCACTACCTGTACTCCACCAACTCCTGAATCCCTGATGGCTCTCACAACTCTTAAATCCCTTGTGGCTCTCACATCTCCTAAATTCCCTGTGGCTCTCACAACTCCTGAATCACTTGTGGATCTCACAATTCCTAAGTCCTTTATGGTTCTCACAACTCTTAAATCCCTTGGGCTCTCACTACCTGTACGCCACCAACTCCTCAACCCCTTTGTGCCTCTCACAGCTCCTGAATCCCTGATGGCTCTCACAACTCTTAAATCCCTTGGGCTCTCACTACCTGTATGCCACCAACTCCTCAATGCCTTGTGGCTCTCACAACTCCTAAATCCCTCGTGTCCGTCACAGCTCCTAAATCCCTCACACACTCACCTGGTGCCTTCCAGATCGAGCACCTGTACGGCCTGACCGTCTTTGAGAACTACCTGTACGCCACCAACTCGGACAACGCCAACGCCCAGCAGAAAACCAGCGTCATCCGCGTCAACCGCTTCAACAGCACCGAGTACCAGGTGGTGACGCGGGTGGACAAGGGTGGAGCCCTGCACATCTACCACCAGCGGCGCCAGCCCACAGGTGGGACCCTCACTTTGGAGCAGCAGCTGCCTGGTTCCTCTGCCAGGGGTTTGGGTGGGGTTTTAGGAGGGGTTTTGTTCGTGGGAAGGGTGGGCAGGGATTGGGAGTTCCCGTGTCTGGGGCTGTGCAAGGGTTGGGTGGATGTGGTTGGGTTGATGAGGTGGGGATTGGTCACAGGTTGGACTCGGTGATCTTGGAGGTGTTTTCTGACCTCAGGGGTTTTGGGATTTCTGCTCCCCAGAACATCCTGGGGTGCCCCTTTTCCTGCTAGCACCGTGTCTCTTCCTGTGAGAGCTGCTCCACGTGGTTGATGGATCATGGAGATTACAGGGATGTGGGATCTTAAAATGCAAATGTGGCGTCTTAAAATATCAATGCTCCCTCACCACCGTCTCTGGTGGTGTGCAAGGATTGAGTGGATGTGGCACTCAGTGCTCTGGTCGGGTTGATAAGGTGGGGATTGGTCACAGGTTGGACTCAGTGATATTGGAGGTCTTTTCTGACCTCAGGGATTTTGGGATTCCTGCTCCCCAGGACATCCTGGGGTGCCCCCTTTTCCTGCTAACTCCTGTGAGAGCTGCTCCACGTGGTTGATGGATCATGGAGAGTACAGAGATGGTGGGAGCAAATGTGGCATCTTAAAATATTGATGCTCCCTCTTCCTCTCTGTCCCCACTGCCAGCACGTTCACCCTGGTGCTCCCAAGCACTGAGGGAATTCCAAGGAGCTGAAAGGCTCCAGTGCTTCACCAACCCCTCCCTGCATCCATCCATCCCTGCCTGCTCCCCCCCTGCCCCAGCACCTTCCTGCAGTTAATCAATTTACTCCTTATAAATCCTCTTAGTGTCTGCAGCCTACTTGGCATTCTCCAGAATATAAAATGAATCAGGAGGTTTCTGAGCAGGGAAAGGAGTGTGATTCAGGGGCTCTCTGGCTGTCCCCACTCCCAGGGCTTGTCCCACTGGTGCAGCAGGATTGGGCAGTGTGTCCACGTGCCTGTGGTGGTGTGCTGGGACCTGCTGGCTTCTCCTCAGGGATCCTTCCCATGGGGAAGTTCTTTCCCATCTCTGTGCTGTGCTCAGCCTTTTCCTGACTGGCTGGCAGCTCCTGGGAGGAATGAGTTTCCCTACAGCCCAGGGAGGACCCATGAGAGCATCCCCATGTCCCTGTGGTTGCAGCCCTGTCCCCCTTGTGCTCCCTGTCCCCCACTGTGAGAATCTACAAAATCAGAGGGTTTTGAGAAAGCTGCAAAAGGCAGGCTTCAGAGGCAGTGGAACTGTGATTAGAGCTAAGCAGCAGCCATGAGATTGGTCAGCAGAAAAATCATTTAAAAAGTAGAAAGGCAAAGACAAATAGAACAATGGTCTGTGTATCAATGCTTGTTTAGAATAACTCCCTAAGCTACAGAAAAGTTTATCTAGCAAGATATTAGGGAGGTTGAAGCTTAATAATGGAGCTCTGTGCGTTGTGTTTTAGGGCTTACAAGCAGGTATTGTATTCAAAATAAGCAAGCATTGTTTTAACCAAAGGTGCTTATTACTGTTTTAACAACAGTGCTTATGGTGATTGGATAGAGCTACTGTCAATGTGCTTTTGCTTTGTGGGATTGGTCAAGAAGCTTTTAAAGCAAGTTTTAACATTAAGTTCTTGGTCTGCTGCCTGAGATGTGAGCTGCTGGCATCTTCCCATTGTCATAACCATGGAATGAGAGTGATGCTGGAAAATAAAACAGCTCAAGTCAGTTCCTCAGCAGCCCTGTCCCGTTGGTGATTTGTACAGAACCCCCTGGCCAGCCATACCCCTCGTGCTGCCTGTGTCCCCAGGGTCCCCAGCAGCTTCAGCCCCTCTCTGTGTTGCAGTGAGGAGCCATGCCTGCGAGCCAGATCAGTTTGGGAAGCCAGGAGGCTGCTCTGACATCTGCCTGCTCGGGAACAGCCACAAGAGCCGGACCTGCCGCTGCCGCTCCGGGTTCAGCCTGGGCAGCGACGGGAAATCCTGCAAGAGTGAGTGCTGGCTTTCCTGGGGGAACCTTTGGGGTGAGGGGCTGGGGACACGGGCTCTGCGTTCCCCGCTGTGCCCCCACAACAGCCCCAGTGCCACCCCCTGTGTCCCTGTCTCTCCACAGAGCCCGAGCACGAGCTGTTCCTGGTGTACGGCAAGGGGCGTCCTGGCATCATCCGTGGCATGGACATGGGTGCCAAGGTGCCAGATGAGCACATGATCCCCATCGAGAACCTCATGAACCCCCGGGCGCTGGACTTCCACGCTGAGACTGGCTTCATCTACTTTGCTGACACCACCAGCTACCTCATAGGGCGCCAGAAGATCGATGGCACCGAGAGGGAGACCATCCTGAAGGATGGTGAGTGGCCAAGGGGCCTGGCCTTGCAGGAAGGATGATAAAATTAAAATTATTACCATCATAATAATTTAATAGTAATAATAAGAATAGTAATATTAATATATATATATATATATATATATATATATATATATATATATATATATATATATATATATATATATATATAAAATTTATATATCTAATATGAATTACAATAATTTATAGTAATTATAAATAATATATAGTAATTAAAATAAAAATAAAAAAATAAATTATAGTAATTTATATATATAAATTGATATATATTTATATATAATAATTTAATAGTAATAATAGTAATAGTAATCTATATATATGAATTTATATATATAATATAAATAATAATAGTTTATAGGAATTATAAATAATATATAGTAACTAAATTAAAATAAAATAAAAATTATAGTAATTTATATATATAAAATTTATATCTACATTTATATAATAATAATAATTTAATAGTAAAAATAATAATAGTAATAGTAATCTATATATATGAATTTATATATATAATATAAATCATAATAGTTTATAATAATTATAAATAATATATAGTAACTAAAATAAAATAAAATAAAGTAAAATAAAATAAATAAAATAAAATAAAAATTATAGTAATTTATATCTATAAATTTATATCTATATTTATATATAATAATAATTTAATAGTAAAAATAATAATAGTAATAGTAATTTATATCTATATAAATATATATATAATATAAATTATAATAATTTATAGTAATTATAAATAATATATAGAAATAAAAAATAGTAATATATATAAATTATATATATTTATATATAATAATAATTTAATAGTAATAATGATAATAGTAATACTACTAGTAGTAATAATAATATAATATCATCATACAGAATATATATAATATAGAATATATATAAAATACATAATCATATTATAATATTGTCATAATAATATAATAATTTAATAACAATAACAATGACAATAATTGTACAATAATATCATAATATTATATAGAATATATATAATATAATCATATTATCATAATAATGATAATATTATATGATAATATGATTATATATATTATATAATATTATCATAATAATAATCACCTGCCTGAGATACAAGGAGCTTAATGCCCAGAATATTCAAACAACTATTAGCTCAGGGTGATCCCACTTGACATGTCTATGGTCCAAATTTTCAGTATATTTAGCATTTCATACAATTTTCTCTTTTCAAAGAGCAGCTCTAGCAGACTTTCCCATGGGTGTCCATCATTCCCCTCAGTTTGGGTCAGGATTGGGCACTTTTGGGGCTGTTGCTTCCACTTTTCACCTCCTGGCTGGTGACAAACCCACTCCAATTTTCCCCCACAGGCATCCACAATGTGGAGGGGATCGCTGTGGACTGTCCAAATTTTCAGTAAATTTAGCATTTCATAAATTTTTCTCTGTTCAAAGAGCAGCTCTAGCAGACTTTTCTGTGGGGCTGGAAAAGTCTTCCTCAGTTTGGCTCAGGATTGGGCACCTCTGGGGCTATTGCTTCCACTTTTCACCTCCTGGCTGGTGACAAACCCACTCCAATTTTCCCCCACAGGCATCCACAATGTGAAGGGGATCGCTGTGGACTGTCCAAATTTTCAGTAAATTTAGCATTTCATAAATTTTTCTCTGTTCAAAGAGCAGCTCTAGCAGACTTTTCTGTGGGGCTGGAAAAGTCTTCCTCAGTTTGGGTCAGGATTGGGCACCTCTGGGGCTGTTGCTTCCACTTTTCACCTCCTGGCTGGTGACAAACCCACTCCAATTTTCCCCCACAGGCATCCACAATGTGGAGGGGATCGCTGTGGACTGGATGGGGAACAATCTGTACTGGACAGATGATGGGCCCAAGAAGACCATCAGCGTGGCACGGCTGGAAAAGGCTGCCCAGACGAGGAAGACTCTGATTGAGGGGAAGATGACGCACCCCCGTGCCATCGTGGTGGACCCCCTGAATGGGTGAGGGTGCCTGGGTGGGCTGGGCTCTCTGGTGGGGCCACAGGGGTGTGGTTGGGTCTTGTCACAAGCTGTGGTGGCCAGGCCAGGGCTCAGCTTGGTGTCCATGGCAGGTGGATGTACTGGACAGACTGGGAGGAGGATCCCAAGGACAGCAAGAGGGGCAAGATTGAGAGGGCTTGGATGGATGGATCCAACCGAAACATCTTCATCACCTCCAAGACTGTCCTGTGGCCCAACGGGCTGAGCCTGGACATCCCAGCCAAGATCCTCTACTGGGTGGATGCTTTCTATGACCGCATCGAGATGGTTTATCTCAATGGCACCGAGAGGAAGGTGAGTGGGGTCTGGGACACTGATCACCCACAGCACTGGGGAGCTGAGCTCTGACCTCTCTGCTCTCCTCTTCCATCACCCTGTTCCTGTCCCTGTCCCTGTCCCTGTCCCTCTCCCCATCCCTTTCCCTGTCCCTGAGTGCCCATCCAAGCTGACAGAGCCTCTCTGCTCTCCTCCCCTCCCATCACCTTGTCCCTATCCCTGTCCCTGTCCCTGTCCCTGTCCCTGAGTGCCCATCCCAGGTGACAGAGCCACTCTGCTCTCCCTTTCCATCACTCTGTCCCTATCCCTGTCCCTGTCCCTATCCCTATCCCTGTCCCTGTCCCTATCCCTGTCCCATAATCCTGTCCCTATCCCTATCCCTGTCCCTGTCCCTGTCCCATCACCCTGTCCCTGTCCCCATCCCTGTCCCTGTCCCTGTCCCATCACCCTGTCCCTATCCCTATCCCTGTCCCTGTCCCATCACCCTATCCCTGTCCCCATCCCTGTCCCTGTCACTGTCCCTGTCCCTATCCCTGTCCCTGTCCCTGTCCCTGTCCCTGTCCCATCACCCTGTCCCTATCCCTGTCCCTGTCCCTGTCCCCATCCCTGTCCCTGTCCCTGTCCCATCACCCTGTCCCTATCCCTATCCCTGTCCCTGTCCCATCACCCTGTCCCTGTCCCCATCCCTGTCCCTGTCCCTGTCCCATCACCCTGTCCCTATCCCTATCCCTGTCCCTGTCCCATCACCCTGTCCCTGTCCCCATCCCTGACCCTGTCCCTGTCCCTGTCCCTGTCCCTGTCCCTGTCCCTGTCCCTGTCCCTATCCCTATCCCCATCCCTGTTCCTGCCCCTGTCCCTGAGTGCCCATCCCAGGGAGCCTCTCTGCTCTCCCTTTCCATCACCGTGTCCCATCGCCCTGTCCCTGTCCCTGTCCCTGATCACCCTGTCCCCATCCCTGTCCCTGTCTCATCACTGTCCCTGTCCCATCACCCTGTCCCCGTCCCTGTCCCCGATCACCCATCCCATCTAACATCCCCTCTCCTCCTCCTCCTCCCCACGCGCACAGATCGTGTACGAAGGCCCGGAGCTGAACCACGCCTTCGGGCTGTGCCACTACAGCAATTTCCTGTTCTGGACCGAGTACCGCAGCGGCAGCATCTACCGGCTGGAGCAGGCCTCCAAGGCCGTCAGCCTGCTGCGCAACGAGCGCCCGCCCATCTTCGAGATCCGCATGTACGACGCCCAGCAGCAGCAAGGTCAGAGGTTTGGAGGGGCTGGGCAAGAGGCTGAGCTTCCCCCTGTTGTAGTCTGGTTTCATGCTTTGTGATGGTTTTGGTTTTGTGTCCCTGTGTTTTTCCCCCTTCGCTTTACCTGTGTGATCCCTTTGATGAGATCGTCCCCAAATCCCCACCCTGGCTTAGTCCCGACTCCCTGCACGGGGACAGAGTGGTCTCTAGACAACAGATAGTATAATGCTTGCCAGACACATTCATTATTTTTTCATTTACTAGGAACTAGCGTTTAAATTCCATTTTACGCATCCATTTTTTTATTTTATCTTGACATTTTTTTTTTTTTTTGTTAAACAACCCAACCATATATTCCCACCTTGTCCAAATCACTTGCCATCGATACATTTTCAATGAACCTTCTTCTATATTTCCTGTGTTCTTAGCCAATGGCTGCCTTAGCAAGCTTGGTGGCTATCAGCTCTTTAGTGATTATCAGCTCTCTTAGGATTCCAGCTCTTTGCTTGCTAAGGTGCCTGGCAGGCTGGTGGGGAAGCAGATGCTGCAAGAGAGGAGAAGAAAAACATCCTGGGGTTCCACAGCGATGGTTTTATTGAGGGGTCTGTGAAGGGTTCCAGCGATGGCTCTTCTAACCTGAATGGGCTAAACCAGCCCCTTTTTATAGGGAATAAGGAGATCCAAACTTGTCCAATAGTAGGGGTTAGGGGAAAGTGATCTATGGGGTTACAGAGATAAGCTGGGGTCTGAAAGGTGGAAGGCAGGAGCTTCTTTTGCTATTTCATCATGACTTGGCAATTCCATGGGGCCCTTGCAAGCTCAGAGCCTGCTATGCTTGCTCTCTGTCAATCACCCAGCATCCCATTCCCTCCCTCTAGGAAGCTTCAGTCCAGGACATTGAGTGATTAGCCAGAGGCCAGGGTCAATGCCCCAATTATTACCCCATAGAGGTCCTAAATGTCCATTCCCCCAGTATCCATCCCTTAGGGTCACTTACTGGTTAGTAAAATGTTACCTACTTTTGATTTCCACCTCCCTTTAAATGTAACCTTGGCATTCCCCCACCTCTTTTTGTTGCCTTTTAGCCATCCCCATGCTCCTTGTTTTCCTTTCCTGTTCTTCATGCCCTGCCCTTCCAGCCCTCCCTCTTTTTTCTACCCTAATTCCATCAGGCTCTGTGTCCCCATGGCCTCACCTGGTGTTTCCAGCTGCCTTCCAGCTGTGACTGCTGTTGAGGGAGTCCAGGGGGGGCGAGTCTGAGCTTTCCCCCACCTCTTTTTTGTTTTTCTTTCCTGTTCTTCATGCCCTGCCCTTCCAGACTTCCCTCTTTTTCCCACACTAATTCCATCAGGCTCTGTATCCCTGGTGTTTCCAGCTGCCTTCCAGCTGTGGCTGCTGTTGAGGGAGTCCAGGGGCTGAGGGCGAGTCTGAGCTTTCCCCCCACCTCTTTTTTATTTTTCTTTCCTGTTGTTCATGCCCTGCCCTTCCAGCCTTCCCTCTTTTTCCCCACCCTAATTCCATCAGGTTCTGTGTCCCCATGGCCTCACCTGGTGTTTCCAGCTGCCTTCCAGCTGTGACTGTCCCCAGGGGCTGGGGGCTCCCAGCACCCCAGTGGGCCTGCAGGTGTCCCTGGGCACTGAAATGCCACCTCCTCACCCTTTGTGTTTTTCTTTCCTGTTGTCCATGCCCTGCCCTTCCAGCCTTCCCTCTTTTTCCCACCCTAATTCCATCAGGCTCTGTGTCCCCATGGCCTCACCTGGGGTTTCCAGCTGCCTTCCAGCTGTGACTGCCCCCAGGGGCTGGGGGCTCCCAGCACCCCCGTGGGCCTGCAGGTGTCCCTGGGCACTGAAATGCCACCTCCTCACCCTTTCCCTCCACAGTGGGCTCCAACAAATGCCGTGTCAACAACGGGGGCTGCAGCAGCCTGTGCCTGGCCACCCCTCGTGGCCGTCAGTGCGCCTGTGCCGAGGACCAGATCCTGGGCTCAGACTCTGTCACCTGCCAGGGTAGGCTGGGACCCTTTTGGGGGCTCTCCCCATGGGATGCTGCACTTGATCACTTGGTTCAAACCCTGCCTGTGCTTTTCCTGTTGGCAGCCAACCCATCCTACATCCCCCCGCCGCAGTGCCAGCCCGGGGAGTTCGCCTGCAAGAACAACCGCTGCATCCAGGAGCGCTGGAAATGCGACGGGGACAACGACTGCCTGGACAACAGTGATGAGGCCCCCGAGCTCTGCCGTGCGTGATCCCTCCTGGGCAGTGGGATCTGGGCTCCTCCAGATGTGGAGGAAGTGGTTGGGGCAGGGTTGGGTAGCCAGGACTCCTCTGTCCCCTCTCCAACTCCTTTGGGGCAGTGGTGACCCTGTTCCTGTCCCTGTCCCTGTCCCCTGTCCCTGTGCCATCCATGCCCTCCTTTGGGGCAGCATTGTCCCTGCCCCTGTGCCATCCATGCCCTCTTTTGGGGCAGCACTGACCCTGTTCCTATCCCTGTCCCTGTCCCTGTGCCATCCATGCCCTCCTTTGGGGCAGCACTGTCCCTGTCCCTGTCCCTGTCCCTGTCCCTGTCCCTGTCCCTGTGCCATCCATGCCCTCCTTTGGGGCAGCACTGTCCCTGACCCTGTGCCATCCATGCCCTCTTTTGGGGCAGCACTGACCCTGTTCCTATCCCTGTCCCTGTCCCTGTGCCATCCATGCCCTCCTTTGGGGCAGCACTGTCCCTGTCCCTGTCCCTGTCCCTGTCCCTGTCCCTGTGCCTGTCCCTGTGCCTGCCCGTGTGCCATCCATGCCCTCTTTTGGGGCAGTGCTGACCCTGTCCCTGTCCCTGTGCCTGTCCCTGTCCCTGCCCCTGTGCCATCCATGCCCTCCTTTGGGGCAGTGCTGACCCTGTCCCTGTCCCTGTCCTGTCCCTGTCCCTGTCCCTGTCCCTGTGCCACCCATGCCCTCTTTTGGGGCAGTGCTGTCCCTGTCCCTGTGCCATCCATGCCCTCCTTTGGGCAGCACTGTCCCTGTCCCTGTCCCTGACCCTGTCCTTCTCCCTGTCCCTGTGCCTGTGCCACCCATGCCCTCTTTTGGGGCAGCACTGACCCTGTCCCTGTCCCTGTCCCTGACTCTGTCCCTGTCCCTGTGCCTGTGCCACCCATGCCCTCCTTTGGGGCAGCACAGGAGAGCTGGTTGAGATTCTGATGCCAAGTCTGAGCCTCCAGCCCTTTTCTGCCCCAGTTTTTCTCTTTGTTGGAGGGATGGGATGGGATGAGGAGGGTTCTCAGTGTGTTTCCCCCCACAGACCAGCACACCTGCCCCTCAGACCGCTTCAAGTGCAAGAACAACCGCTGCATCCCCAACCGCTGGCTCTGCGATGGGGACAACGACTGTGGCAACAACGAGGACGAGTCCAACTCCACCTGCTCAGGTGAGGACCCTGCCTTGCCCTCAGGGAGCCTCAGGAGAGCCCGTGCTGAGCCACAGCCTGAGGTTTTGCAGTCTCACATGTGCCCACACACCCTGGCTTTGCACCTGGGAGCCCAGAGGGGTCGTTGCCCACCTTCCCCTGACACAACAAGGTACACTGCGCCATTAACACTGCATCTGTCCCTCCTGGCCAGCCCGGACCTGCTCCCCCAACCAGTTCTCCTGCGCCAGTGGCCGCTGCATCCCCATCTCCTGGACGTGTGACCTTGATGATGACTGTGGGGACCGCTCCGACGAGTCTGCCTCGTGTGGTGAGCTGGGACTGGGGGCTGTCTTGGTTTGGAAAGCCAGGAGTCTGCTAAGGAAGGCAGGAGCCTCCCCTGAAATGGAGAATGTAAACCCTCCCCACCCCTCCGAGTTGCTATAAATTTGAAATTTAGGGGCTCTCAGGCAAAAAATATGGGAGCAGGAATAACAGTTCTTTAATAGGAAAGGAAAAAGAAATAAAGGATAAAATAAACAATGCAGTACACTAAAACAACACTGACAGAGTCAGAACCCAACCTGACACCCTGTGGGTCAGGGTGTTGGTGTCAGTCCCATTGGAATTGTGGCTGCAGCCCTCCTGCAGTGCCAGGGGTGGTTCTGCTGGAGCAAGGGGGATCTGTAGAGAAGGATGGATTCTGCCTCTGAGGATCCAGGGGAAGGAGAGGCAGCTGCTGTTCCTCTGGGGAATCCAGTGGAGAAAGCTGTGCTGGTGTCTCAAAAACCTCTGGATTATATCTGGGTAGGAATGTTTGAAATCTCAGATTATATCCGGGTAGGAATGTTTGAAATCTCAGATTATATCTGGGTAGCAATGTTTGAAACCTCAGATTGTATCTGGGTAGGAATGTTTGAAATCTCAGATTATATCCGGGTAGGAATGTTTGAAATATCAGATTGTATCCAGGTAGGAATGTTTGAAATCTCAGATTGTGTCCAGGTAGGAATGTTTGAAATCTCAGATTGTGTCCAGGTAGGAATGTTTGAAATCTCAGATTGTATCCAGGTAGGAATGCTTGGCTCCTCCCTCTGGGCTCTCATCTCCCAATGGGATGCTGCAGTTCTTATCAGCCATGCAGGGACATTCCATAGCTGCTATCAGCAGATGTCCCCCCCTGAGGGAGGAGTGATTGTGAGCACTCAGAGAGACAGATAAAGCAAACTGCCCACTTGACAAAGATAATCTGCCATGCAAATGGAAATAGCAAACATCCTGCATTGCAATCCGGAACAGGAGCCCTGGGGGTGCTCCCCGGGGCTGTGAGGAGGGTTGGGGTGCCCGGGAGGTGTCCCCTGGTGTGTGCTGGGCTGTGCTGATGGTGCCTCTCCCTCCCCTGCAGCCTACCCGACCTGCTTCCCCCTGACACAGTTCACCTGCAACAACGGGCGCTGCATCAACATCAACTGGCGCTGTGACAACGGTGAGGACCCGGCCCCGGCTGCTCCCCGGGGCATGGCGAGACCTGAGGAGGGGGTGCAGCCAGGCAGGGACCCCATTTGGGCAATTTGGGCCAGGTCTCAGCGTGTGCTGAAGGGCAGAGCCCCGAGGGGAGACAAAACTGAGCCCATCCTGCAGCCCCCAGCCCCACATTTCCCTTGGTTTTGCTGGGGCTACAGGAATAACCTGGCAGGGATTGTTCCAGACCTTGGCATCCTTACAAGGTTTCCAAAACCCTCCCCTGGTGCTGGAACAAAGTGTGGCATGGCCAGAGCTGCTGGTGGGGCTGGGCCAGGCCCTGCAGCCCCAGGGAAGGCAGGAGAGCTCTCCCATCCTGCAGCCCCCAGCCCCACATTTCCCTTGGTTTTGCTGGGGAAGGGAGAGCTGCAGGAATAACCTGGCAGGGATTGTTCCAGACCTTGGCATCCTTACAAGGTTTCCAAAACCCTCCCCTGGTGCTGGAACAAAGTGTGGCATGGCCAGAGCTGCTGGTGGGGCTGAGCCAGGCCCTGCAGCCCCAGGGAAGGCAGGAGAGCTCTCCCAGCCAGCTCCCAGCTGCCCTTGGATGTTTCCAGGGCCAGGCCTGGTACAGAGGGTTTGCCCCAAGGTTGATTTCCTTTCCCACAAGTTTATATCAATCTTTGAGCCGCTCTGCCTTGTTGGCAATAATTACAATCTTCAGAGCAGGGCGGGACAGGGCTGCCTGGCTGAGCAGAGCTGGGGGTGCTGACTCTCCTTGGAGTCTTCCTGATCTCCTTTAGAGCTGAGGGATGGTCCCTTCTCCTGGAATCCCCCATTGTGGCAGCCAGGCTGTGCCATGGAGCTCCTCATGCTGCCCTGAGCCTCACCAGGGTACCCCAACCCTGGCTGAGCAGAGCTGGGGGTGCTGACTCTCCCTGGAGTCTTCCTGATTTCCTTTGGAGCTGAGGGATGGTCCCTTCTCCTGAAATCCCCCATTGTAGCAGCCAGGCTGTGCCATGGAGCCCCTCATGATGCCCTGAGCCTCACCAGGTGCCTGGGGCAGGAGCTGCAGCAGCACCAGGGTACCCCAGCCCTGGCTGCCCCCCACTCCCCCAGCACCCTCTTCTGCTTCTGGTCTCGCCTCCCAGGCTCTGTGTGTGTCCGTGTCCCTGTCCGTGTCCCGGTGTCTCTGTGCCACCCTCTGTGTTTGTCACCTGTGCTGTGTTGTGTTTGTCACCGTGCCCACGCTCCTGTCTGGTGGTTCTGTGTTTCAGAAAAAGATTGTGGGGATGGCTCTGACGAAAAGAACTGTCCAAAGCCTACCGGTTAGTGCATAGATCAACATGCACCAAAACCCCCACCTGAGCCCCCCTGAGCCCCCAGACCTGCCCCCTCCAGGGGGCTGTGAGCCCTGGGGGTGCTGCTGGACACTGGCAATGCCCCCCTGAACTCTCTGGCAATGCCCCCTGTGCCTCTGGCAATGCCCCTGGTGCTTCTGGCAATGCCCCTGGTACCTCTGGCAATGCCCCTGTGCCTCTGGGAATGCCCCTGGTGCCTCTGGTGCTGCCCCTATGCCTCTGGCAATGCCCCTGGTGCCTCTGGCAATGCCCCCTGTGCCTCTGGCAATGCCCCTGTGCCTCTGGCAATACCCCTGGTGCCTCTGGTGCTGCCCCTGTGCCTCTGGCAATGTCCTTGGTGCTTCTGGCAATGTCCCTGTGCCTCTGGCAATGCCCCTGGTACCTCTGGCGATGCCCCTGTGCCTCTGGGAATGCCCCTGGTGCTTCTGGAAATGCCCCTGTGCCTCTGGCAATGCCCCCTGTGCCTCTGGTGATGCCCCTGTGCCTCTGGCAATGCCCCTGGTGCTTCTGGCAATGCCCGTGGTACCTCTGACAATGTCCCTGTTCCTCTGGCAATGCCCCTGTGCCTCTGGGAATGCCCCTGGTGCCTCTGGTGCTGCCCCTATGCCTCTGGCAATGCCCCTGGTGCCTCTGGCAATGCCCCCTGTGCCTCTGGCAATGCCCCTGGTGCCTCTGGTGCTGCCCCTGTGCCTCTGGCAATGTCCTTGGTGCTTCTGGCAATGCCCCCTGTGCCTCAGGCAATGCCCCTGTGCCTCTGGCAATGCCCCTGGTACCTCTGGTGATGCCCCCTGTGCCTCTGGCAATGCCCCTGTGCCTCTGGCAATGCCCCTGTGCCTCTGGCAATACCCCTGGTGCTTCTGGCGATGCCCCTGTGCCTCTGGCAATGTCCTTGGTGCTTCTGGCAATGCCCCCTGTGCCTCAGGCAATGCCCCTGGTGCCTCTGGCAATGCCCCTGTGCCTCTGGCAATGCCCCTGGTGCTTCTGGCAATGCCCCTGGTGCCTCTGGTGCTGCCCCTGTGCCTCTGGCAATGCCCCTATGCCTCTGGCAATGCCCCTGGTGCCTCTGGCAATGCCCCTGGTGCTTCTGGCAATGCCCCTGGTACCTCTGGCAATGCCCCCTGTGCCTCTGGCAATGTCCCTGGTGCCTCTGGCAATGCCCCTGTGCCTCTGGCAATGCCCCCTGTGCCTCTGGCAATGCCCCTGGTACCTCTGGTGATGTCCCTGGTACTTCTGGAAATGCCCCCTGTGCCTCTGGCAATGCCTCCTGTGCCTCTGGCAATGGCCCTGGTGCTTCTGGCAACGCCCCTGGTACCTCTGGCAATGCCCCTGTGCCTCTGGCAATGCCCCTGTGCCTCTGGCAATGCCCCTGGTACCTCTGGCAATGGCCCTGATGCTTCTGGCAATGGCCCTGGTACCTCTGGTGCTGCCCCTGTGCCTCTGGCAATGCCCCTGGTGCTTCTGGCAATGCCCCTGGTACCTCTGGTGATGCCCCTGGTGCCTCTGGCAATGCCCCCGTGCCTCTGGTGATGCCCCCTGTGCCTCTGGCAATGCCCCTGTGCCTCTGGCAATGCCCCATGTGCCTCTGGTGATGCCCCCTCCTTCCCATCAGTGCCAATATCCCCATCAGTGCCACTGTCCCTATCAATGTCATTGTCTCCATCAGTGCCATTGTCCCCATCAATGCCATTGTCCCTATCAGTGCCATCATCCCCATCAGTGCCATTGTCCCCATCAGTGCCACTGTCCCCATCAGTGCCATTGTCCCCATCAATGCCATTGTCCCTATCAATGTCATTGTCCCTATCAGTGCCATCATCCCCATCAGTGCCATTGTCCCCATCAATGCCATTGTCCCTATCAGTGCCATCATCCCCATCAGTGCCATTGTCCCCATCAGTGCCATCATCCCCATCAGTGCCATTGTCCCCATCAATGCCATTGTCCCCATCAGTGCCAATATCCCCATCAGTGCCATTGTCCCCATCAGTGCCACTGTCCCCATCAGTGCCACTGTCCCCATCAGTGCCATCATCCCCATCAGTGCCACTGTCCCCATCAGTGCCATTGTCCCCATCAGTGCCATCATCCCCATCAGTGCCACTGTCCCCATCAGTGCCATCATCCCCATCAGTGCCATTGTCCCCATCAGTGCCACTGTCCCCATCAGTGCCACTGTCCCCATCAATGCCAATATCCCCATCAGTGCCAATATCCCCATCAGTGCCATCATCCTCGTGCCCATCCTGAGGCACCAGGAAGCAAATCCCCTCGCCCAGTCTCAGGTGGGGCATCCACAGTGGATCCCTGGGGTGGTCCCCAGCCCGTGCCCCCTGTGCCAGGCAGCAGAGGGGCTGCATTGCCAGTGTCCAGGTACCCTCAGACCAAACCTCCCCCTCCAACAGCGGGCATGGGGGTTCCCTCCAGACAATCTGACCCCCCCAATTGGCTGTCCCAGCACCCCCAAAGGAGCTCCCATCCCCCAGAGTGGAGCCCAGGCCCCCCCCAGGTTCATGGCTGATCTATGCAGTTTCTGTGTTTCATTTTCTCTGTGTGCTGCTGGTGCTGTGGGGTGGGAGGGCCGGGGGTCTCCAGCCTATGGTGGGGGTCACCAGCACTGAGGGGCTGCTGTCACCCCCACGTCCCCTCTGTGGCGTGGTCAGTGCTGTCCCCCATTGCTCCAAGGGGTCTTTGCTGTGCTCCCTCCTGCCAGCCCCGTCCTGGCCGGGCTCCTGCTGACCCCCCTGGCCACCCCCCTTCCCTCTGCAGACAACGACTGTGGGGACAACAGTGACGAGGCCGGCTGCAGCCACTCCTGCTCCAGCAACCAGTTCAAATGCAACAGCGGCCGCTGCATCCCCGTGCACTGGACCTGTGATGGGGACAACGACTGTGGTGACTACAGCGATGAGACCCACGCCAACTGCACCAACCAGGGTGAGCCCCAGCACGTGGGAAACGCCCCCAGCCACAGCCATTGCCCAAAATGCAGGGAGTTCTGCAGCTTTCTCTGGCCACACTCAGTGCCCAGATCCCCATCCTGCTCCTAGGCAGGAATTCTGCAGCTTTCTCTGGCCACACTCAGTGCCCAGATCCCCCTCCTGCCCAAAATTTATGGAATTCTGCAGCTTTCTCTGGCCACACTCAGTCAATTCCCAAATCCCCCTCCTGCTTCTAGGCAGGGAATTCTGCAGCTTTTTAGGGCCACACTCAGTGCTCAGATCCCCATCCTGACACTCTGGGTGCCTCCAGCTGTTTCTCTGCTGGCTGAGTGCTCCTGCTGCTGGTCCCCACGCAGTCCTGGAGCCCCAGATCCCCATCCTGTATCTCTGGGTGCCTCCAGCTGTTTCCCTGCTGTCTGAGTGCTTGGTCCTTGCCCAGTCCTGGAGCCCCAGATCCCCCTCCTGTGCCTCCAGCTGTTTCCCTGCTGGCTGAGTGCTCCTGCTGCTGGTCCTTGCCCAGTCCTGGAGCCCCAGATCCCCAACCTGACACTCTGGGTGCCTCCAGCTGTTTCCCTGCTGGCTGAGTGCTCCTGCTGCTGGTCCCCATCCAGTCCTGGAGCCCCAGATCCCCCTCCTGTGCCTCCAGCTGTTTCCCTGCTGGCTGAGTGCTCCTGCTGCTGGTCCCCACGCAGTCCTGGACCCCCAGATCCCCCATTCTGTATCTCCAGCTGTTTCCCTGCTGGCTGAGTGGTTCTGCTGCTGGTCCTTGCCCAGTCCTGGAGCCCCAGATCCCTCTCCTGTGCCTCCAGCTGTTTCTCTGCTGGCTGAGTGCTCCTGCTGCTGGTCCCCACTCAGCCCTGGAGCCCCCCGGCTCCACGGGGTGCAGGCAGTGAGCTGTGCCCTCCCCACAGCCACACGCCCGCCTGGGGGCTGCCACACGGACGAGTTCCAGTGCCGGCTGGACGGGCTGTGCATCCCCATGCGGTGGCGCTGTGACGGTGACACGGACTGCATGGACTCCAGCGACGAGAAAAACTGCGAGGGGGTCACCCACGTCTGCGACCCCAACGTCAAATTCGGCTGCAAGGATTCAGGTGAGAGCTGGGGGGGCGAGGGGATCCTCCCTGGGGGTGCTGGGATGATGGGGAAACACAAACGGCCAACCTGTGAATCGTGATCCTGATGGATTCCTCAGATCCCTTCTGCTCTTCTCTGAGGAATGGGGCACACTTTGGTGGGTTGGGGATGAGGGTGGAGGGACACCAGTTCTGGGGCTGACCTTCTGAGCCCCCAGGCCTTCCTTGACCTTTTGGGGAGCCCTGAGCTGCTCAAACACCTCCCATGTCCATCATGTGTGGGATAACATCTGGAAATGTCTGGAGACACCAGTTCTGGGGCTGACCTTCTGATCTCCAGGCCCTTCCTGACCTTTTGGGGAGCTCTGAGCTACTCAGACACCCCCCATGTCCATCATGTGTGGGATAATATCTGGAAATGCCTGGAGGCACCAGTTCTAGAGCTGACCTTCTGATCCCCAGGCCCTTCCTGACTTGTCCCATCCAACTTTTGGGGAGCTCTGAGCTACTCAAACACCCCCCATGTCCCTCATGTGGGATAACACCTGGAAATGCCTGGAGACACCAGTTCTGGAGCTGACCTGAGCCTCCAGGCCCTCCCTGACCTTTTGGGGAGCCCTGAGCTACTCAAACACCCCCCATGTCCCTCATGTGTGGGATAACACCTGGAAATGCCTGGAATAACTGGTTCTGGAGCTGACCTTCTGATCTCCCTGACTTGTCCCATCCAACTTTTGGGGAACCCTGAGCTACTCAAACACCCCCCATGTCCCCCATGTGTGGGATCACATCTGGAAATGCCTGGAGACACCAGTTCTGGGGCTGACCTTCTGAGCCTCCAGGCCCTCCCTGACCTTTTGGGGAGCCCTGAGCTACTCAAACACCTTCCATGTCCATCATGTGTGGGATAACACCTGGAAATGCCTGGAGGCACCAGTTCTGGAGCTGACCTGAGCCTCCAGGCCCTCCCTGACCTTTTGGGGAGCCCTGAGCTACTCAAACACCCCCCATGTCCCTCATGTGTGGGATAACACCTGGAAATACCTGGAATAACTGGTTCTGCTCTGCTCCCTTCCCACCCTCTCCCTTTCAGCGCGGTGCATCAGCAAGGCCTGGGTCTGTGACGGCGACAGCGACTGCGAGGACAACTCGGACGAGGAGAACTGCGAGTCCCTGGTGTGCAAACCCCCCTCTCACACCTGTGCCAACAACACCTCCATCTGCCTGCCCCCCGAGAAGCTCTGCGACGGCTCCGACGACTGCGGCGACGGCTCCGACGAGGGCGAGCTCTGCGGTGAGCACGGGGCCAGGCGCGGGGCACCTGGCGGGGCGGCCCAAGAGCGGCACCGGGAGGTGACAACCGTGTCCTGTCCCCACAGACCAGTGCTCCCTCAACAACGGAGGCTGCAGCCACAACTGCACGGTGGCGCCCGGAGAGGGAATTGTGTGCTCCTGTCCCCTGGGCATGGAGCTGGGTGCTGACAACAAGACCTGCCAGATCCAGAGCTACTGTGCCAAGCACCTCAAGTGCAGCCAGAAGTGCGAGCAGGACAAGTACAATGTCAAGTGCTCCTGCTACGAGGGGTGGATGCTGGAGCCTGATGGAGAGAGCTGCCGCAGCCTGGGCAAGTTCTGCTGAAGGGCAGAGCCCCAAGGGGAGCCAAAGCTGAGCCCATCCTGCAGCCCCCAGCCCCATATTTCCCTTGGGGGCAGGGAGAGCTGAGAGAATAACCTGGGATTGTTCCAGCCCTGCAGCTCCCAGCCCCATATTTCCCTTGGGGGCAGGCAGAGCTGGGGGAATAACCTGGGATTGTTCCAGACCTGCAGCCCCCAGCCCCATATCTCCCTTGGGGGGCACGCAGAGCTGGGGAATAACCTGGGATTGTTCCAGACCTGCAGCTCCCAGCCCCATATTTCCCTTGGGGGGCAGGGAGAGCTGGGGGAATAACCTGGGATTATTCCAGACCTGCAGCCCCCAGCCCCATATTTCCCTTGGCTGTGCTGGGGCAGGGAGAGCTGGGGGAATAACCTGGGATTGTTCCAGACCTGCAGCCCCCAGCCCCAAATTTCCCTTGGGGGCAGGGAGAGCTGGGGGAATAACCTGGGATTGTTCCAGACCTGCAGCCCCCAGCCCCATATTTCCCTTGGGGGCAGGGAGAGCTGGGGGAATAACCTGGGATTGTTCCAGACCTGCAGCCCCCAGCCCCATATTTCCCTTGGGGATAGGGAGAGCTGCAGGAATAACCTGGGATTGTTCCAGACCTGCAGCCCCCAGCCCCATATTTCCCTTGGGGGCAGGGAGAGCTGCAGGAATAACCTGGCAGGGATTGTTCCAGACCTTGGCATCCTTTGCAAGGTTTCCAAAACCCTGGGTGTGTTTTGGGGGGCACCAGGGACTGGTAGCAGCCCCCCAGGTGCCTCAGGGGTTGTGCTGATGGACGTGGCTGGGTGATGGTGGGATTTGTGCTGACAGGGGCTGAGTGCACTGTCCCCTGCCTTGTTGCTGACCCTTCCCTGCTTCCCCCAGACCCTTTTAAGCCGTTCATCATCTTCTCCAACCGCCACGAGATCCGGCGCATCGACCTGCACCGAGGGGATTACAGCGTGCTGGTGCCCGGGCTGCGCAACACCATCGCCCTGGACTTCCACCTCAACCAGAGCTCCCTGTACTGGACTGATGTGGTGGAGGACAAGATCTACAGGGGAAAGCTGCTGGAGAACGGGGGTGAGGAGCCTTGGGTTGGGGGAGCTGGGGCTTGGAGGGAAAGCAGGGGTGCAGGCCTGGGGTCAGTGATTCCGTGGGGTGTGATGCAGCAGCTGATGGTGATATCAGCCCTTGGCCCTGATAGTGATCTTGTTCTGCTCTCATTATGCAGTAGTTAATTAGCATTCCCAGCACTTCCCTGCTGGTAATTGCAGCCCAGCAGCTGGGCACAGAGAGGACACCCTCCCCAGCAGTGCTGCTCCCACAGGAGCCCAGTGGCAAGAGTAGGGATGGGGGCTGAGCCCTTTGGGATCTGGATTATGGATGGATGCTGAGCCCTTTGAGGGCCTCTGAGGTCTGGACTGTGGATGGGACCTGGGCCCTTTGGGGTCTGGGACTGTGGATGGGGGCTGAGCTCTTTGGGGTCTGGGACATGGATGGGGCTGAGCTCTTTGGAGTTTGGACCATGGATGGATGCTGAGCCCTTTAGGGTCTGGATTATGGATTGGGAGTGCTGAGCTCTTTGGGGCCTGGGACATGGATGGGGGCTGAGCTCTTTGGGGTCTGACAATGGATAGGGGGTGCTGAGCTCTTTGGGGTCAGGGCTATGGATGGGGGACTGAGCCCTTTGGGATCTGACCATGAATGGATGCTGAACCCTTTGGGGGGCTTTGAGGTCTGAACTGTGGATGGGGGTGCTGAGCTCTTTGGGATCTGGAGTATGGATGGATGCTGAGCCCTTTAGGGTCAGGATTATGGATAGAAGGTGCTGATCTCTTTTGTATCTGACCATGGATAGGGGGTGCTGAGCCCTTTGGGGTCTGACCATGGATAGGGTGCACTGAGCCCTTTAGGGTCTGACCATGGATTGGGTGCACTGAGCTCTTTGGGGTCTGACCATGGTTAGGATGTGCTGAGCTCTTTAGGGTCTGACCATGGATTGGGTGCACTGAGCTCTTTGGGGTTTGGACCATGCACAGGGGTGGTTCAGGCCCTGTTTGGGGAGGATACATCCCCCCACAATCAACCCCAGCTGAGCTGGGTGGAGCTGTTGGGGATATGGGCGTGGTGGTTCTGTGAGGGCTGGGGAAGGGGCACCACCCTGAGCCCTCACCTTGTGCCCCACAGCCCTGACCAGCTTTGAGGTGGTCATACAGTACGGCCTGGCCACCCCTGAGGGACTGGCCGTGGACTGGATCGCTGGCAACATCTACTGGGTGGAGAGCAACCTGGACCAGATCGAGGTGGCCAAGCTGGATGGCACCATGAGGACCACGCTGCTGGCCGGGGACATCGAGCACCCCCGCGCCATCGCCCTGGACCCTCGCTACGGGTGAGCCAGGAGAGGATGGCGCCCACCAGGATATTGGAATTAATCCCAATAGAGCTGGATGGGATGTGCGTGGGCTTGCCCAGTCCTTGCTGCTTGACCAAGGGCGGGAGCTGTGGTGGTTTCACCTCAGAGACACCTTTGGCTGGCTGGATATCGCAGCAAAAGTGAGGGTGCCACCTCAGGGGTCTCTTCCCTGACTGATCCAGCCCCAGGATGGAGCTGCCTCATGTTGGGTGCCAATATATTGGAATTAAATCCCAATAGAGCCAAATGGGATGTGCCTGGGCTTGCCCAGCCCTTGCTGCTTGACCAAAGGCAGCAGCTGTGGTGGTTTCACCTCAGAGACACTTTTGGCTGGCTGGATATTGCAGCTGGGTGCTTGGGACAAGTCCAGGCATGCAGGAGCTCAGGTTTACCTCTGGTGGAGAAGCTTTAAGGTGATGGTGAAGGAAAGGAGTCGGTTCTGCTGGAGGGTTTGGATCCAGAGCTTTATTCCTGGCCCACAGGCCTCTGAATGCAGCAACAGCTCCAACAGAACTCCCTGAGCCCGTGGTTGCTGTTCCTTTTAACCCTGGGGAGAGGGGCAGGGAAAGGGCAGGGAGCCACCAACCAGGTAAGGCGGGGGAAGTCTCAGGGGACAAAGGACACCTGGATGGCCCAATGTCCCCCCAGGGCTGAGAGGCATCTTTTGAACTTCACCAATCACACGACACGGACAGCACTCAGCAGGGGCAAGGGAGGGGAAGGGAGAGGAGATTGGCACACCTGGGGAAAGAACCGGGATGGACAGGCTGTTACATCACACCACAACACTGGGACACGCTGGCACCTGTGGGATTGTGTTGGGGGGTGAGGCCACGGGCTCCTGTCCTTGCTCACAGCCTCTCCTCCTGGCAGGATCCTGTTCTGGACAGACTGGGATGCCAGCCTGCCCCGCATCGAGGCCGCCTCCATGAGCGGCGAGGGCCGACGCACCATCCACAAGGAGACAGGCTCAGGGGGATGGCCCAACGGGCTCACTGTGGACTACCTGGAGAAGAGGATCCTCTGGATTGATGCCAGGTAGGACCAGGACACCTCAGTGTCTCTCCCAGTGTGGATCTTCACCTTGTTCCAGTGTTGTGCTGGGCTGGGAGAGAGAAGCCTTTATGCTGTGGGGCTTCTCTCTTTTGGATCTGACCATGGATGGGGAGTGCTGAGCTCTTTAGGGTCTGACCATGGATGGGGGATGCTGAGCTCTTTAGGGTCTGACCATGGATAGGGGGTGCTGAGCTCTTTGGGGTCTGACCATGGATAGAGGGTGCTGAGCTCTTTAGGGTCTGACCATGGATAGGGGATGCTGAGCTCTTTGGGGTCTGACCATGGATAGAGGGTGCTGAGCTCTTTAGGGTCTGACCATGGATAGGGGGTGCTGAGCTCTTTGGGGTCTGACCATGGATAGAGGGTGCTGAGCTCTTTAGGGTCTGACCATGGATAGGGGATGCTGAGCTCTTTGGGGTCTGACCATGGATAGGGGGGTGTTTGTGTCTCCAGCACGTGCCAGCCCTGGCTCTGGGTGTTCTCCTCTGTGGATCCTGGTGTAAATCAGCAGGATTAGACCTTAGACCCTGCTGGTTGTTGCTGTTGGGTTCAAGACCCTGTGGTGCCCCCTCCTCAGCTCCCTCACCCTCATCTCCCCCCGGCACAGGTCGGACGCCATCTACTCAGCCCTGTACGATGGGACAGGGCACATCGAGGTGCTGAGGGGACACGAGTACCTGTCCCACCCCTTTGCTGTCACCCTCTACGGGGGCGAGGTCTACTGGACCGACTGGCGCACCAACACCTTGGCCAAGGCCAACAAATGGACGGGGCACAACGTGACCGTGGTGCAGAGGACCAACACTCAGCCCTTTGACCTGCAGGTGTATCACCCCTCCCGGCAGCCCCTGGGTGAGGCTGGGGGTGTGCAGGTGGGGGGACAGGGCGGGGGGCAACAAGGGGTGGCTTTGGTGCTTGGTCTAAGCGCACCAACCCTTGGATGGGCTTAGACCAAGTGCCAGGTGGATGCTGCTCTCATCCCTGTGGCTGCCCCTTTGCCCCATCAGGTGATGCTTGATGGGCAGGCAGGGTCTGGGGGGGCTGCAGCCCTTGGGGACTCCTGGGAGGGTGTCCCCAAGGCTGGGATCTTGCTGAGTGCTGTCCCCTTTGCAGCTCCTAATCCCTGTGAAGCCAACGGGGGCAAAGGGCCGTGTTCCCACCTCTGCCTCATCAACTACAACCGCACCCTGTCCTGTGCCTGCCCCCACCTCATGAAGCTGGACAAGGACAACACCACCTGCTATGGTAGGGGTCTGATGGGGTGCTGGCAGGGGGGATGAGGGGGTGCTCTGGAGCTGAGATCCCACCTCTGCCCTTTTCTTCTTCCAGAGTTTAAGAAGTTCCTGCTGTACGCGCGGCAGATGGAGATCCGGGGCGTGGACATTGACAACCCCTACTACAATTACATCATCTCCTTCACCGTGCCTGACATTGACAACGTCACCGTGGTGGACTACGACGCTCTGGAGCAGCGCATTTACTGGTCAGATGTCCGTACCCAGACCATCAAGAGAGCCTTCATCAATGGCACCGGCGTGGAGACTGTCGTGTCTGCAGGTTGGTGTGGAGGGAATGGGGCTCCCAGCCCTCCAAAGCCTTCAGCTTCTTGGGATTTGCCCTTCCTCTTCATCTGAGCATCATCCCAGCCCTGACCAGCTCCAATCTTCATTTCCTTGCAGACCTGCCCAACGCTCACGGCCTCTCCGTGGATTGGGTTTCCAGAAACCTCTTCTGGACCAGCTACGACGCCAACAAGAAGCAGATCAACGTGGCCAGGCTGGATGGCTCCTTCAAGAACGCCGTGATCCAAGGGCTGGACAAGCCTCATTGCCTGGTGGTGCACCCGCTCCGGGGGTGAGTCTGCTGGGATGTGGTGCTGATGGGAAGGAGGTGTGTGTGTGTGCAGGCACAGGTGTGTGTGTGTGTGTGATGGTGCACACCTGTGATGGGGGAGAGAACCCAGAGGGGCTGTCCTTGTGTGTCAGTGTGTAGGAGCAGTGTCACAGGAGATGAGGGGTTGCTGTGTGTCTGTACACGCATGTGCAAAGGGGAGCAGGCTGTGATAAGGGTGCACCCACCGGTGTGTGCCAATCCAGGTGTGCACAGGGCTTTGGCAACCCCCAAGCCCCCTCCTGGGTGGGGACAAGGGGCTGTGGGGCTGCCCAGGCTGTGCCATGAGCAGGTGAGGGGCTCTGCAAGGCTGGGAGGGTGCAGGGGGCTGCTGGCACCATGGCCCCTCACCCATTGTCCCCTCACCTTGCAGGAAGCTGTACTGGACAGATGGGGACAACATCAGCGTGGCCA
This sequence comes from Agelaius phoeniceus, assembly GCF_020745825.1. Lineage (NCBI taxonomy): Eukaryota > Metazoa > Chordata > Aves > Passeriformes > Icteridae > Agelaius > Agelaius phoeniceus. The sequence goes on from NC_071699.1 coordinate 1,591,215, forward strand.
ACATGGATGGCAGCAACCGCACGCTCCTCTTCACCAACCAGAAGGGACCTGTTGGTATGGACACCCCCATGGCCCCCGGGATCCCCCACCTCGCCTTGCTGTCCTGCAGAGCCTCAAGTCCCCACTCTGGCTCCTTGGGGGGTGGCAGCTGTCCTGTACTGGGTCACCATGACCTGAGCTGCCTGCTCTCTCCATCCTGTCCCATGCCATGGATCCCATCCCGTCCTATGCCATGGATCCCATCCCGTCCCATAAATCCCATCCCATCCCATAAATCCCATTCTATCCCATGGATCCCATCCCATGGATCCCATCCCGTCCCATCCCATGGATCCCATCCCATCCCATCCCATGGATCCCATCCCATCCCATCCCATGAATCCAATCCCATCTCATCAATCCCATGCCATGGATCCCATCCCATCCCATGCCATGGATCCCATCCCGTCCCATAAATCCCATCCCATCCCATAAATCCCATCCCATGGATCCCATCCCATCCCATGGATCCCATCCCATGGATTCCGTCCCATTCTATGGATCCCATCCTGTCCCATTCTATGGATCCCATCCCATCCCATGGATCCCATCCCATGGATCCCATCCCATCAATCCCGATCTGTCATGGTCCGTGCACGCCACCAGCCTGGTGACATTCCCATCCTTTCCAGGCCTGGCCATCGACTACCCAGAGAGCAAACTGTACTGGATCAGCTCTGGCAACGGCACCATCAACAGGTGTGACCTGGATGGCAGCAACCTGGAGGTGATCGAGTCCCTGAGGAGCCAGCTGAGCAAGGCCACCGCCCTGGCCATCATGGGTGAGGAGGGACACCATTCCCTGTCTCCTGCCCCTTCCCAAACTCTCCTGCCCACCTCAGCTGATGGGGAATGCTGCCCACACGCTCCTGCTTTGTCCCCACCACAGGGGACAAGCTGTGGTGGGCTGACCAGGCCTCGGAGAGGATGGGCACCTGCAACAAGAAGGACGGCACGGAGGTGACGGTGCTGCGCAACAGCACCACGCTGGTGATGCACATGAAGGTGTACGATGAGAGCATCCAGCAAGGTCAGCGTGGGCTCCTGGGGCAGAGACCCTGTGCAGAGACCCCCGAGCAGCTGCTCAGCCCCTCTGTGGTGGCTCCATCCCCTTGGAGCCCCTTGGAGCCCTTGACAGCTGGCCCAAGCCTTGCCCTCGTGCCAAGCCTGTGCTGGCTGCTCTCTCCCATCCCATGGATCCCATCCCATGGATCCCATCCCATGGATCCCATCCCATGGATCCCATCCCATCCTATCCCATCCCAGCCCAGCCCATGAATTCCATCCTGTCCCTTCCCATCCCATCCCATGGATCCCATCCCATGGATCCCATCCCATCGCATCCCATCCCATGGATCCCATCCCATCACATCCCATCCCATCCCATGGATCCCATAAATCCCATCTCATAAATCCCATCCCATCCCATCCCATCTCATAAATCCCATCCCATGGATCCCATCAAATGCCATCCCATGAATCCCATGAATCCCATCCCATCCCATCCTATGGATCCCATCCCATCCCATCCCATCCCTGGCTGGTGCAGGGCACTCACACCTCGTATGGGTGCTGCACCCCAGCTGTCCCAGCCTTGGTGGGTGCATCCTTGCCCCCTGTAGCCCCTCACCCCCTTTTCTGTGCCACAGCTGGGACCAACCCCTGCAGCCAAAACAACGGGGACTGCTCGCAGCTGTGCCTCCCCACCTCGGAGAGCTCCCGCTCCTGCATGTGCACTGCAGGCTACAGCCTCAAGAGTGGGCAGCAGTCCTGTGAAGGTGTGTGCTTGTCCCTGTCCCCTCCCTGAACCACCCTGTGGCCACCCCAACCATGCCTGTGGTCACCCCAGCTGGTGACCCCCTCGTTCTGGCTGCTCATGGGCTCCTCCCCAATGTCACTGCATGGCACCAGAGGGACACTGGGGGGCTTGGTGGGCTCAGGTGGCAGCAAGACCCCCTTGCATGGGCTGTCCCTGATGAGCGTGGGGCCACCAAGGGTGGCATTGGTGGAGGGGAGTGGGACAGGACAGTCTCAAGCCACGTCAGGGAAGGGATAGGTTGGATGTTAGGAGGAAATTTTTCCACCAAAAGAATAATAAAGCACTGGAATGCTCTTCCCAGGGAGGTGGTGGAATCACCATCTCTGGATGTGGTTAAGAAAAGGCTGGACAGGCACTGGGTGCTACAGTCTGGGTGAGGTGTGAGGGCACAGGTTGGACTCGATGGTCTGAGAGGGCTCTTCCAACCTCATCATTCTGTGATTCTGGGATTGATTCTGGGATTGATTCTGGGATTGATTCTGGGATTCATTCTGGGATTGATTCTGGGATTCTGGGAGTGATTCTGGGATTGATTCAGGGATTCTGTAATTCTGTGATTGATTCTGTGATTCTGGGATTCTGTGATAGATTCTGGGATTCTGTGATTGATTCTGGGATTGATTCTGTGATTCTGTGATTGATTCTGGGATTGATTCTGGGATTCTAAGATTGATTCTGGGATTCTGGGATTCTGTGATTGATTCTGGGATTTTGTGATAGATTCTGGGATTCTGTGATTCTGGGATTGATTCTGGGATTCTGGGATTGATTCTGTGATTGATTCTGTGATTCTGTGGTTCTGTGATTGATTCTGGGATTCTGTGATTGATTCTGTGACCCTCCCAGGGAGAGGTGGCGCCCTGGCTGTGGGCAGCAGGTTGGGCTCACTGGGAGCAGAGCCAGGCACATCCCTCACTCTGCAGATCTCCCATGCCCACTGTGTTCTCTGCCATCCCCTCGGGCACTGCCAGGGCCTCTCTCAAAGGCTGTTTGTGTGCAAAATGTTCCGGCTGGTTTCGGGGGGGGTTGGCAGAGCTCTGCACCATCTGGGTCAGGGCAGGGGCTGAATAACAAGTGCTGCCCTGACCCAGATGCACTGTGGAGCCTTTGCCAAGGGGGTGCTGGGTGGTGGGAAGGGGATTCACTTGTGCACCCCTGGAGCAGGGCAGGACCAGGACTGTGCCAGGGCTTGCTGGGTCTGCAGAACCCTGCCAGGCTCATGCTCCTCTCCTGTCACAGTTTTCCATGGTGGAGGGACAGCCTGTGGGTTTGGGGATGTGTCTGACTGTCCCTGCACCTGTGCTGCAGGTGTTGGCTCCTTCCTGCTGTACTCAGTGCACGAGGGCATCCGGGGCATCCCCCTGGACCCCAATGACAAGTCAGACGCTCTGGTGCCGGTGTCGGGGACCTCCCTGGCTGTGGGAATCGACTTCCATGCAGGTGATGCAGGGCTGGGGACAGGACAGGGGATGGAGGGCATGAGGGGGCCATCACCATCACCCTCGTGGCACCCTTTGCCCTGAAATGCCCCCTCGGCAGCGCTGGGTGAGGGAGGATTTCAGGGCTCCAGGGTGGAGCTTTTTACCATTCTGGAGTGACCAGAGGTGGTCACTGACTCGTCCCCTCGTGCCTCCTTGTCCCTGTCTCAGAGAATGACACGATTTACTGGGTGGACATGGGCCTGAGCACCATCAGCCGAGCCAAGAGGGACCAGACGTGGCGTGAGGACGTGGTGACCAACGGCATTGGTCGTGTGGAGGGCATCGCTGTGGACTGGATTGCAGGTGGGGATGGGGCTCTGGGGACAGGGGCAGGGGGGACAGTGGGGCTTTTGCGGGGGTTCACCGTCCCCTTTTGCAGGAAACATCTACTGGACGGACCAGGGCTTTGATGTCATTGAGGTGGCCAGGCTGAACGGGTCCTTCCGCTACGTGGTCATCTCGCAGGGGCTGGACAAGCCACGGGCCATCACAGTCCATCCAGAGAAGGGGTGAGACACTGCCCCAAAGAGGGGCTTCACCTGTGGGGTGGGCACAGGGTGAGGCCCCCCAGCACCTCCCAGCAGAGTCGTGTGTGTGCACACAGCAGGGAAGGACTTGCAGGTCTCCTGCCCCTCCAAGGAGTCCAAACCCTGGATTTAATCCTCCTTTCACTGATGGGCTGAACTCCCTGGGAGCCCCTTGGGACCTGGTGGGTGTCAGCACCTCAGTAAATCCAAGTGGAGCCTCCTTAGTGGCTTCAGCTGTGGGCAGAGCCTGAGGGAGAGCAGAGGTGTTTGGCTGTGGGGAGGGATGGAGATGCAGCGCATGCGGTGTCTGTGGGCGGGCAGGGTCTGGACTGAAACCCCAGTGTTGGGGGCATGAATGGGGTGGTGTCTGTCCTTTACTCAAAGGCCCAATGCTGCTGCTGGTGACAAACCTCTGGTGACATCCCTGCTGTCCCCTCAGGTACCTGTTCTGGACAGAGTGGGGGCAGTACCCCCGCATCGAGCGCTCGCGCCTGGACGGCACCGAGAGGATGGTGCTGGTCAACGTCAGCATCAGCTGGCCCAACGGGATTTCTGTGGACTATGAGGTACAGTTGGCATCTGGGAGGATGGCACCAGTCCCCAGGGTCCCTCGATGGTCCCTGGATGGCACCAGTCCCCAGGGTCCCTGGATGGTCCCTGGATGGCACCAGTCCCCAGGGTTCTGTGGCCATGTCCTGTTGCTGGGGACTTGCTTGCCCTTCCTTGGGGTTTCCAGAGTCTCAGGAGGGTTGTCCAAGGTGCTGTGAACCCCAGGACATCCTGCCACAGGTGCAGAGGGTCTCACCAGCTGAGACGTTGTCTCACCCCTGCAGGATGGGAAGCTGTACTGGTGTGATGCCCGGACAGACAAAATCGAACGGATTGACCTGGAGACGGGCGAGAACAGGGAGGTTGTCCTGTCCAGCAACAACATGGACATGTTCTCCGTGTCAGTCTTTGAGGAATACATTTACTGGAGTGATAGGTGAGGTGCTGGGGGGCTGGGGGCTCTGTGGAGGGCGGGGGGAGCCGGTGGGAAGGTGGGGAAGGGTCCTTGGTGACCCTGTCCTCCTTCAGGACCCACGCCAACGGCTCCATCAAAAGAGGAAACAAGGACAACGCCACCGAGTCGGTGTCCCTGAGGACTGGGATTGGTGTGCAGCTCAAGGACATCAAAGTCTTCAACCGGGCCCGGCAGAAGGGTAGGTCTGAGCACGGGGAGCTCTTCATTTCTCGGTCTCGAGGTTGTTTATTGTGTCTTATCTGTAAAAGATTTTTTCCTGCCCTGCCGAGGTCCGTCCAGCAGGAGAGTTCCAGGCACTCTGCCTGCTCCCAGGGCAGTGTTAGGTCTTTATACTAAAAATTCTGTGTACAATATTTACAATTACTTTCCAGTACCTATCACCTGTGTTAGACAATTTGTCTCTACTCTAAACCAATCCCAAAGTGCCACCATCACAACAGAAGATGGAGGCCAAGAAACAGAAGGAGAAAGGCTGGACATGCCCAGGTTCCTCCATCTTGCCTCCTGAACCCCCATTCTAAATCCCCAAAATTCTACATTTTCACCCAGTGATTAATTCACTATCATTCTACTCAAACTCTTGTGGCTTGTAACTCCTCACACAAAGCTGGGAATTGTTTCCAGCCCTTGGGGTGGTGTTAGTTTTTTATACTAAAAGATACATGTAGAATATTTACAATTACTTCCCAACACCTATCACCTATGTTAGACAGTGAGTTTCTACTCTAAACCACCCCAAAAGTGCCACCATCACAGCAGGAGATTGAGGCCAAGAAGAAGAAGAAGAAAGGCTGGACATGCCCACATTCCTCCATTTTGCCTCCTGAACCCCCATACCAAAAACCCCAAAATCTATTTTTCCCACCCCGTGATAATTTCACTATTATTCTACCTAAACTGTTGTGGCTTGCTGATCTCCATATAAGGTTGGTAATTTGTTCCATGGGTCATAATCAAACCCACACAGGTGTTTTGGGCTCTGTGCCAGGGTCCCTGAAACCCCTGGCAGGGGTCTTGGCCATCCTGGACAGCCAGAGGGATGTTCTGGGTCCTGACACCTCACATAATCCTGTCTTGGTTTGGGAAGCCAGGTGTCTGCTAAGGAAGGCAGGAGTCTCCCCTGAAATGGAGAATGTAAACCATCCTCACCCTTCTGAATTGCTATAAATTTGAAATTAAGGGGCTCTCAGGCAAAAAAATATGAGAGCAGGAAGTAACAGTTCTTTAATAGGGAAAAGAAAAAAAATAAAGGATAAAATAAACAATGCAGTGCACTAGAGCAACACTGCCAGAGTCAGAACCCAACCTGACACCCTGTGGGTCAGGGTGTTGGTGTCAGTCCCATTGGAATTGTGGCTCAGCCCTCCTGCAGTGTCAGGGGTGGTTCTGCTGGAGCAAGGGGGATCTGTAGAGAAGGATGGATTCTGCCTCTGGAGATCCAGGGGAAGGAGAGGCAGCTGCTGTTCCTCTGGGGAATCCAGTGGAGAAGCTGTGCTGGTGTCTCAAAACCTCTGGATTCTATCTGGGTAGGAATGTTTGAAATCTCAGATTGTATCCAGGTAGGAATGTTTGAAATATCAGATTCTATCTGGGTAGGAATGTTTGAAATCTCAGATTGTACCCAGGTAGGAATGTTTGAAATCTCAGATTCTATCTGGGTAGGAATGTTTGAAATCTCAGATTGTATCCAGGTAGGAATGTTTGAAATCTCAGATTATATCCGGGTAGGAATGTTTGAAATCTCAGATTGTATCCAGGTAGGAATGTTTGAAATCTCAGATTGTATCTGGGTAGGAATGTTTGAAATCTCAGATTCTATCCAGGTAGGAATGTTTGAAATCTCAGATTGTATCCAGGTAGGAATGTTTGAAATCTCAGATTATATCTGGGCAGCAATGCTTGGCTCCTCCCTCTGGGCTCACATCTCCCCATGGGATGCTGTAGTTCTTATCAGCCATGCAGTGACATTCAATAGTCCGTTATCTGTCACAGACATCTTTTATGGAAAATCCTTTCCTTAGGATTTTTCCTCCTGAGAAGCTGAGAGGCCTCAGGGACAAAATGTAAACATTGATTATCTGCTGCTGTGGAATGCAACAGGGGCATCTGTGATTGGCCCATGTTGGATGTTTGTAATAAATGGCCAATCACAGTGAGCTGGCTCGGACAGAGAGTCCAAGCCACAAGCCTTTGTTATCATTCTTTCCTATTCTATTCTTAGCCAGCCTTCTGATGAAACCCTTTCTTCTATTCTTTTAGTATAGTTTTAATGTAATATATATGATAAAATAATAAGCTGTCTGAAACATGGAGTCAGACCTTAGTCTCTTCCCTCATCCTAAAACCCCTGTGAACACCATCACAGTTACCAGCAGATGCCCTCTCCTGAGGGGAGGAGTGAACGCGGTCACTCAAAGAGAGAGATAAAGCAAACTGCCCACTCGACCAAAGATCGCCTGCCGTACAGGTGCTAACAGAAAACATCTCACATTGCAAATTTTCAACTTTCAAATTTCAAATCCCCACCTTGTCTCCCCCCCGCCAGGCACCAACATCTGTGCCCAGAACAACGGGGGCTGCCAGCAGCTGTGCCTGTTCCGCGGCGGCGGGCAGAGGACGTGCGCCTGCGCCCACGGGATGCTCTCGGAGGACGGCGTCAGCTGCCGCGACTACGACGGGTACCTGCTCTACTCGGAGCGCACCATCCTCAAGAGCATCCACCTGTCGGACGAGAACAACCTCAACGCGCCCATCAAACCCTTCGAGGACGCGGAGCACATGAAGAACGTCATCGCCCTGGCCTTCGATTACCGCTACGGCTCCAAGGGCAGCAACCGCATCTTCTACAGCGACATCCACTTCGGGAACATCCAGCAGATCAACGACGATGGCACGGGGCGCAAGACCATCGTGGAGAGTGAGTTCCCTGGGGTTCTCTGGTGGAATTTTTTACCAATATGGTTGGGCAGCACATGCCTGAGCTTGTCTGGCCCTTGCTGCTTGACCAAAAGGTGGCAACTGTGGTGTTTTCACCCCAGAAACACTTTTGGCTGGCTGGGTGTATGGTGTTTTCACCCCAGAGACACTTTTGGCTGGCTGGATGTGTGGTGTTTTCTCCCCAGAGACAATTTTGGCTGGCTGGATCACCCCAGAGACATTTTTGGCCAGCTGGATGAGTGGTGTTTCACCCCAGAGACATTTTTGGCCAGCTGGATGTGTGGTGTTTCACCCCAGAAACATTTTGGGTAGCTGGATGTGTGGTGTTTCACCCCAGAAACATTTTGGGTAACTGGATGAGTGGTGTTTCCCCCAAGAGACATTTTTGGCCATCTGGATCACCCCAGAGACACTTTTGGCCAGCTGGATCACCCCAGAGACACTTTTGGCTGGCTGGGCGTGTGGTGTTTCACCCCAGAGACACTTTTGGCTGGCTGGGCGTGTGGTGTTTCACCCCAGAAACATTTTGGATAGCTGGATGAGTGGTGTTTCACCCCAGAAACATTTTGGATAGCTGGATGAGTGGTGTTTCACCCCAGAGACATTTTTGGCCAGTTGGATGTGTGGTGTTTCACCCCAGAGACACTTTTGGCTGGCTGGATCACCCCAGAGACACTTTTTGCTAGTTGGGTGTGTGGTGTCTCCCCCAGAGGCACTCTTGGCCGGCTGGATGTGTGGTGTTTCACCCCAGAAACATTTTGGGTAGCTGGATGAGTGGTGTTTCACCCCAGAGACATTTTTGGCCATCTGGATCACCCCAGAGGCACTTTTGGCCAGCTGGATGAGTGGTGTTTCACCCCAGAGACACTTTTGGCCATCTGGATCACCCCAGAGACACTTTTGGCCATCTGGATCACCCCAGAGACACTTTTTGCTAGTTGGGTGTGTGGTGTCTCTCCCAGAGGCACTCTTGGCCGGCTGGATGTGTGGTGTTTCACCCCAGAGACACCTTTTTAAAATACTTTCTTTTTTTTTACTTTTGACTGTAAAAATTAAATACTTTTTTTAGTTGTACACCAGGCTCAGGGCTGGCTGTGACCTTTGCTGTCCCCACAGACGTGGGCTCAGTGGAGGGGCTGGCTTACCACCGTGGCTGGGACACCCTGTACTGGACCAGCTACACCACGTCCACCATCACCCGGCACACCGTGGACCAGAGCAGGCTGGGGGCCTTTGAGAGGGAGACTGTGATCACCATGTCAGGGGATGACCACCCCCGAGCCTTCGTGCTGGACGAGTGCCAGAAGTGAGTGACCCCTGAGGGTGCAGCCAGCGTCCCCAGGGATCCTTGGGGTGGTGGGGAGGGAGCTCTGGATCCCAGCACAGGACCCCCAAGGAGGAAAGACCCTGTAGCCCCCTCCCCAAGCAGCTCCAGACCCTCTGTTCCATCCCCATCCAGCTGCCTCATTCACCCCCTTCCCATTGGTTTTATGTGGGAATCTTGTCCCCTGCATCCCCCCGTCCCTGGAAGCCCCCCAGCCATGGAGGGATGGGCTGAGTCAGCCTGGATGTGGCTGAGTTGGTGCTCCAAAGGCCTGGTGTGTCCCTCCTAGACCCCATCCATGGGGTGCAGCAGCTTCATTCACCCCCTTCCCACTGGTTTTTCGTGGGAATGTTGTCCCCTGCATCCCCCAGCCATGGAGGGATGGGCTGAGCCAGCCTGGATGTGGCTGAGCTGGGGCTCCAAAGGGGTTGTGTGTCCCTCCTAGACCTCTTATCCCATCCCCATCCACGGAGTGCAGCACCCTCATTCACCCCCTTCCTATTGGTTTTATGTGGGAATGTTGTCCCCTGCATCCCCCAGTCTCTGGAAGCCCCCCAGCCATGGAGGGATGGGCTGAGCCAGCCTGGATGTGGCTGAGCTGGGGCTCCAGAGGTGTTTTGTGTCCCTCCCAGAGCCCCTATCCCATCCCCAACCATGGGATGTCACATTTCCCAGCTGGTTGCAGCAGCCTCATTCACCCTCTTCCCACTGGTTTTTCGTGGGAATGTTGTCCCATGCATCCCCCAGCCATGGAGGGATGGGCTGAGCCAGCCTGGATGTGGCTGAGCTGGGGCTCCAAAGGTGTTTTGTGTCTCTTCCCCTCCCAGCCTGATGTTCTGGACCAACTGGAACGAGCAGCACCCCAGCATCATGCGGGCCACCCTCTCCGGTGCCAACGTCCTCATCATCATCGACCAGGACATACGGACGCCCAACGGTTTGGCCATCGACCACAAGGCTGAGAAGATTTACTTCTCTGATGCCACCCTGGACAAGATTGAGCGCTGCGAATACGATGGCTCCCATCGCCACGTGAGTCTGAGGACAGGGAGGTGGGGAGGACGGTGTCCAAACTGGGGCTGGAGTGTGGGCAGAGGGAAGCAGAGATGTTCCTGGGGCTGGAGAGGTCACTCTGTGTTTGGGGGGCTCTGGGGCTGCACCCCACAGTGGGTTCCTCCTGCTCCCAGTTGGGCTGTGTCCCTGAGAAGTGAGGACTTGGCTTCAAGCTGCATCAGAGGAGGTTCAGGTTGGACACGAGAAGGAATTTCTGAACGTTGGAAGGGGCTGCCCAGGTTGGTGGTGGAGTCACCATCCCTGGAAGTGTCCAAGGAACTGCTGGACTGAGGCAGGGAGTCCAGGTTGGACACGAGAAGGAATTTCTAAACCTTGGAAGGGGCTGCCCAGGTTGGTGGTGGAGTCACCATCCCTGGAAGTGTCCAAGGAACTGCTGGACGTGGCACTGAGTGCTCTGGAGGGGGTCAGTCACAGGTTGGACTTGATCTTGGGAGATCTTTTCCCACCTCAAGGTTTCTGTGAAGTGTCCTAGGACAGGTTGGATGGAGCTTGGAGCAACCCTGGGAGGTGTATCCACCCATGTGGGAACGAGATGAGTTTTAAGGGATGAGTTGACCCTTTCCAACCCAACTCACGCCACGATTCTGTGCCTGGCAGGTGATCCTGAAGTCAGAGCCCGTGCACCCCTTTGGCCTGGCCGTGTACGGGGATTACATCTTCTGGACAGACTGGGTGCGCCGGGCCGTGCAGCGCGCCAACAAATACGTGGGCACCGACATGAAGCTGCTGAGAGTGGACATCCCCCAGCAGCCCATGGGCATCATCGCCGTGGCCAACGACACCGACAGCTGTGAGCACCCTCTGGGGGCCCTGCAGTGTCCCTGATCTCTGCTCCTCAGCCTGGCAGCAGGTTCAGGGAAGGGGAACCCATCCCAACGTCCTTCCTGGGACTCCAGGAACCCATCCCACCATCCTTCATTGGCTCTTTGGGAACCCATCCCACCATCCTTCATTGGCTCTTTGGGGATCCATCCCACCATCCTTCATTGGCTCTTTGGGGATCCATCCCTCTGTCCTTCATGGCCTTTTGGGAATCCATCCCACTGTCCATCATGCTCCTTTGGGAACCCATCCCACTGTCCATCATGGCCTTTTGGGAATCCATCCCACTGTCCATCATGGTCCTTTGGGAACCCATCCCACTGTCCATCATGGCCTTTTGGGAATCCATCCCACTGTCCATCATGGTCCTTTGGGAACCCATCCCACTGTCCTTCATGCTCCTTTGGGAACCCATCCCACCATCCTTCATAGTCCTTTGGGAATCCATCCCACTGTCCTTCCTGGCCTTTTGGGAACCCATCCCACTGTCCTTCATGCTCCTTTGGAAACCCATCCCACCATCCTTCATGCTCCTTTGGGAACCCATCCCACTGTCCTTCCTGGTCTTTGGGAAGCCATCCCACCATCCTTTCACGGCTCTTTAGGAACCATCTCTCTGTCCATTCTGGCCCTTTGGGAATCATCCCACTGTGTCCTTCCCAACTTGTTGTTGTCCCCTCATGACTCTCACACCAGAGCTGTCCATCCCCAAACCCAGTACAGGCTGAAGACAAAGAGGATTTGCCCTGTCCCTGCTCTTCCCTTGTAAAATCTGGGGAGACCAGGTTCCTCCAGCCCCCTACACCCTCCATAGCCCCATGGGAAGACCCTGGGGAGGGATCCCACAGCAGGGAGGAGGAGGAGCAGGGTCTGCTGTGTCCATCCCTGGTGTGACCAGTGTCCCTCTGTCCCAGGTGAGCTGTCCCCATGCCGGGTGAACAACGGTGGCTGCCAGGACCTGTGCCTGCTCACCCCCAAGGGCCACGTCAACTGCTCCTGCCGCGGGGAGCGCGTCCTGCAGGAGGATTTCACCTGCAAAGGTGAAGGGGGGCTGGAAGGGGCTGAGGAAAGGAAGGGGTGAGGCTGATCTCAGCCTGGCAGAGCTGACGTTGCCGTGCTCTTTCCAGCTGTGAATTCCACCTGCAACGTGCACGAGGAGTTCGAGTGCGGCAACGGCGAATGCATCGACTTCAGCCGCACCTGCGACGGCGTCGTGAACTGCAAGGACAAGTCGGACGAGAAGCAGTCCTACTGCAGTAAGGTTCCTCCTCTTGCTGCCTTGCTCACCCACACACACACCCCAGCACCCCCAGACGCCCTGCCCGAGCTGCCAGCTCCACTCAGAGAGTCACAGAATGGTTTGGCTTGGAAGGGAACAAAATCAGGGGCTTCACCTTCAAGCAGCCAAAGACACGAGGCAGGTGCCTCCACACAGCTTTGCAAGGTCTGCTCCTTGTTAATTAGTCTTGGAACCTCCTCCAATTTGCTATTAAATCTTAAAGAGGATGGAGGAAAAAACTTTAGAGGATGGAAGGCAAAAACTTAGGAGGATGGAAGGCAGGATTCACTGCAGTAAATCAATCCTTTTTCCTATATTCAAGGTCATGGAATCATGGAACAGTTTGGGTTGGGAGGGACCTTAAAGCTCATCTCATTTCACTCAGGGCCACCTTCCACTAGTCCAGCCACATCCAACCTGCTCCAAGGCACATCCAGCCTGGCCTTGGACATTGCCAGGGTTGCTCAGAAAAGGGCACCAAGACTCCAGAGTGTCCTTCCACCTCTCAGCTCCCCACAGTCTCTCCTGCCCTCCCAGAACTGCGCCCTTTAAGGTTTCCAGACCTTTCCCAATGTTTTGGGACCTGCTGGAACCCTGGAGCTGAGCCTGTGGGGTCTGCAGCACCCTCAGACACCAGCCCTCACCCCTCTGCACGAGGGAATAGGTTCCCTAATCCTTCTCCCTCTTCTGGAAGCTCCCCAAGGATCTGAGAGGGAATAGGTTCCCTGATCTTTCTCTGTGGTTTCTTCCTCTGCTGGAATCTCCCCAAAGATCTGATAACCCTCAGGGGTACCTGCCCTCCTTCTCCTCACCTTCTCCTCTTCCTCCTCCTCCTCTTCCTCCCCGGCAGGCAGCCGCAAGTGCAAGAAGGGCTTCCTGCACTGCATGAACGGGCGCTGTGTCGCCAGCCGCTACTGGTGCGACGGCGTGGACAACTGCGGGGACAACTCGGACGAGGTGCCCTGCAACAGTGAGTGTCTGCCTGGCCCCCATCCAGCCTCTGGCAGCTGCTTGGGACAGGGGACAGCAGCTTCAGGAAGGAGTTACTGTCAGCTTGACAGCAGCAGAGCAGAGCCAGGGCTTAACGTAGAGTCAAGGTCAAGCTTGTGCTGGTTTGTAAAGCTCACGGTGACAGCTGAGAGGAAAAGCTCCTGGGTATGGGTGTGCAGCACTCAGAGCTTCCCAGAGAGAGTGGTTTGACAGCCAGGGGTGTAATGTCACTGCTCCTCATGGCTCCCAGGCTTTCCCTTGGGGGGCTGCAGGGTGGGTCTGCTCGGCTCCAAAGTGACAGGGGCAGTCAGGAGCTCCTTAGAGTCCTGTCCAGCTCTGCTTGTGCCAGGCAGGGTCTGCTCGGTTCCAAAGTGACAGGGGCAGTCAGGAGCTCCTCAGAGTCCTGTCCAGCTCTGCTTGTGCCAGGCAGGGTCTGCTCAGTTCCAAAGTGACAGGGACAGTCAGGAGCTCCTCAGAGTCCTGTCCAGCTCTGCTTGTGCCAGGCAGGGTCTGCTTGGTTCCAAAGTGACAGGGGCAGTCAGGAGCTCCTCAGAGTCCTGTCCAGCTCTGCTTGTGCCAGGCAGGGTCTGGGAGCACTCTGAGCATCCCAGAGCTGTGTGGGCAGTGGGTGGGGGTGTGGGTGTGCATGTGGGGACCCTCCCTCATGGATTATGGGGGTTTCTCTGCCCCCTGGCAGAAACCAGCTGTGCTGCCACCGAGTTCCGCTGCCGGGACGGGACCTGCATTGGGAATTCCAGCCGCTGCAACCAGTTCATCGACTGCGAGGATGCATCTGATGAAATGAACTGCAGTGAGTGCCCAGCTGCTGCCCCTGGCCCCTCCTCAGCTCTGGGGATGCTCCTGCTCTCGGTGCTGGCAGCAGGGAGCTGGGATTTGGGATTTGGGCTTGGCTGGGGAAGGAGGGAGGAGGGTTCTGCTCCTGTCCTGGGTTGAGGCAACCCCAGCCCATCCCTTCAGCCCCTCTGTGCCATGCTCAGCACCCCAAAACCTGTTGGATCCCTGCAGTTTTGGGCATGTGTGGGGCACATCTGGGGGTGTGTGGGGCACATCTGGGGGTGTGTGGGGCACATCTGGGGGTGGTGGGCTCTGGCAGCAGGGCAGGGCTCAGTGCCAGACCGGGGGGCTTCTGCCGCGATTCCTGCTGTGTCACTGGAGCTCCTGCTGTGATTCCTCTCAGCTGCCACCGACTGCAGCAGCTACTTCAAGCTGGGGGTGAAGGGCACCACGTTCCAGAAGTGTGAGCACACGTCCCTGTGCTATGCCCCCAGCTGGGTGTGTGACGGTGCCAACGACTGCGGCGATTTCTCGGACGAGCGCAACTGCCCCGGTGAGAGCAGGAGGGCAGAGGGGGCTCTGGGGGGCAGGGATGCCCCTTTTGGGGTCTGCTTGGGCTCTGGAGGCTTGGTTTGCCCACTGGGACTGTTGTCCTCTGTCCATGTGGTTCCTGCATGGATGGTGCTGCAAGGATGTGGGAGCTGCAGGGGGATTTTGGGGAGGAATCCCTCAGGTCTGGGCTGGGGGCAAGGCAGGACGTGGCCGTGCTGTCGTCCTCACTGATGTTTCCATCACAAAGTAGGTGGGAGGAAGCCCAAATGTCCATCCAACTACTTTGCCTGCCCGAGTGGGAGGTGCATCCCCATGACCTGGACCTGTGACAAGGAGGATGACTGCGAGAACGGCGAAGATGAGGCCCAGTGCAGTGAGCGCCAGGGTGGGGACACTCAGGATTTGGGCTGGGCTGCAGGGTGGTGCTGGAGGGTGGGCAGGACCCTCTCCTCTCCCTGACATCCATTTGCCAAGGACAGACCCCAGATTCTTCCCCTTCTGTGGTTTTACTCCACACTTCTGGGCTTTTAGCTGTGATCAGTGTAAATGTCCTTGTGTGCTGGTTTGCTCAGCACATGCACAAATAATGTCTGTGGCCCTTTTGAATGGGATCAGTTATGGCTCCCTTCAGTTCTGGCTCCCTATCAGTTCTAACCTCCTGAAACAAGCCCCAAACAGAGCTCAGGAGCTGGGGATCTTCCTCAGGTCCACACCAGCGAGTCCCACTCCATCCCTGTGGGACCACAAGCAGTACCCCCCACTCCCCATGGCTCCTGGAGCCTGGCTGGCCCAGCCTGGCCATGCTCTGCTGGTTTCTCCTCCCCTTATCACCTCTCTCTGACCCCCATCTCCTGCTCTTCTCCTCCCCCAGACAAGTTCTGCTACCCTGTGCAGTTTGAGTGCAACAACCACCGCTGCATCTCCAAGCTCTGGGTGTGTGATGGGGCTGATGACTGTGGGGATGGCTCTGACGAGGACAGTCGCTGCCGTGAGTCTGCTCCAGCCTTTCTTCCCCATCTCCATCCCTTCCTGCTCCAGCACCACCTTCCTGCATCAGTGTTCCTGCCTCTGCCCATCCCTTCTCCCACCCGTGGGCTCAGTGTATCTGTACCTGCTGGGGCTCCAGCAGTGGGGTGATGGGGCTCCATCCTTATTGGAATTAATCCCAGTATAGCTGGATGGGACGTGCCTGGGCTTGCCCAGCCCTTGCTGCTTGACCAGAGACAGCAGCTGTGGTGGTTTCACCTCACAGACACCTTTGGCTGGCTGGATATTGCAGCAAAAGTGAGGGTGCCACCTCAGGGGTCTCTTCCCTGACTGATCCAGCCCCAGGATGGAGCTGCCTCACGTTGGGTGCCAATATATTGGAATTAAATACCAATAGAGCCAAATGGGACGTGCCTGGGTTTGTCCAGCCCTTGCTGCTTGACCAAAGGCAGCAGCTGTGGTGGTTTCACCTCACAGACACTTTTGGCTGGCTGGATATTGCAGCTGGGTGCTTGGGACAAATCCAGGCTTGCAGGAGCTCAGGTTTACCTCTGGTGGAGAAGCTTTAAGGTGATGGTGAAGGAAAGGAGTCGGTTCTGCTGGAGGGTTTGGATCCAGAGCTTTATTCTGGCCTCTGAATGCAGCACCAGCTCCAACAGAACTCCCTGAGCCCGTGGTTGCTGTTCCTTTTAACCCCAGGGAGAGGGGCAGGGAAAGGGCAGGGAGCCACCAACCAGGTAAGGGGGGGGAAGTCTCAGGGGACAAAGGATACCTGGATGGCCCAATGTCCCCCAGGGTTGAAGGGCATCTTTTGAACTTCACCAATCACACGAGGCCCTTTCTGGAATGCCAAGACTGACGGACAGCACCCAGCAGGGGCAAGGGAAGGGGAAGGGAGAGGTTAAAACAGAATATTACATTGCACAGAAACACATCCTGCTCTTTCCTTCCCTAGGGCTCACCACCTGCAGCTCAGGATCCTTCCAGTGCCCTGGCACCTACGTGTGCGTGCCGGAGCGCTGGCTGTGCGATGGGGACAAGGACTGTGCTGATGGGGCTGATGAGACCCTCGCTGCTGGCTGCTGTGAGTGCCTGGGGCTGGGGGAGGCTTGGGGAGGCTGGGGGCTGGTGGTGACTGTGCCCCTTTGCAGTGTACAACAACACCTGTGACGAGAGGGAGTTCATGTGTGGGAACCGGCAGTGCATCCCCAAGCACTTCGTCTGTGACCACGATGACGACTGTGGTGATGGCTCCGATGAGTCCCCGGAATGTGGTGGGTGTTTGTGGGACCCTGCGTGGGCACTGACCCTGCTGGGTCCTCATGGGCTTTGGGACAGTGCCCTGGGAGGGGCTTCATCACCCTGGAGGGGTTTGGTGAGAGGGAACCCAGAGAGGGAATCCAGAGAGCTCCAAACCTACTGAGAGATCCAGAGCCACAGAGGGATCCAAACCCACACAGAGAGATTCAAACCCACACAGAGGGATCCAAACCCACAGGGATATCCAGACCCACCCAGAGAGATCCAGAGCCACAGAGGGATCCAGACCCACACAGAGGGATCCAGACCCACACAGAGGGATCCAAACCCACCAAGAGATCCAAACCCACAGGGACATCCAGACCCACCCTGAGAGATCCAAACCCACCCTGAGAGATCCAGACCCACCCAGAGATCCAAACTCCACCGAGATCCAGACCCACAGAGAGATTCAAACCCAGAGAGATCCAAACCCACACAGAGAGATTCAAATCCACTGAGAGATCCAGACCCACAGAGATCCAAACCTAGTGAGAGAGATTCAAATCCCAGAGGGATTCAAACCCCAGAGAGATCCAGACCCACAGAGAGATCCAGACCCACAGAGAGATCCAGACCCACAGAGAGATCCAAACCCAGAGAGATCCAAACCAACAGATTCAAACCCACAGAGGGATCCAAACCCACACAGAGAGATTCAAACCCAGAGAGATCCAAACCAACAGATTCAAACCCACAGAGGGATCCAAACCCACACAGAGAGATCCAAACCCAGAGAGATCCAAACCAACAGATTCAAACCCACAGAGGGATCCAAACCCAGAGAGATCCAAACCCACAGAGAGACCCAAACCAACAGATTCAAACCCACAGAGGGATCCAAACCCACACAGAGATTCAAACCCCAGCGAGATCCAAACCCATAGAGAGATTCAAACCCACAGAGAGACTTAAACCCACTGAAAGATCCAAACCCACAGGGAGTTCCAAACCCACAGGGAGTTCCATATGTGTGCAGGGCAGCCCTGTCCCAGGCCAGCTGCTCTGTGTTGTCCCCATCACTGCCAGCAGCTCAGGAAGCTTTGCCTCCACGCTGCCTCCCCCTCTCTCTGAGTGTCCCCACGGTGCCTCTGGGAGGCTGAGGAGGGTGGGCTGCTGGCTGAGCCCCTCACCCTCCCCCAGAATATCCCACCTGTGGCCCCCACGAGTTCCGCTGCCAGAACGGCCGCTGCCTCAGCAACCGGCAGTGGGAATGCGACGGCGAGTTCGACTGCCACGACCACTCGGATGAGGCACCCAAAAACCCACGCTGCAGCAGCCCAGGTACCTCTGGGCTCCTGGGGGGGGATAGTGGAATCCCAGCCAGCCACCCCACTGATCACTGCCACCTCCTCTCTGCAGAACACAAGTGCAACGACTCCTTCTTCCTCTGCAAGAACGGGAATTGCATCTCGGAGGCGCTGCTCTGCGACAACAACAACGACTGCGCCGACGGCTCTGACGAGCTCAACTGCTTCATCAACGAGTGCCTCAACAAGAAGCTGAGTGGCTGCTCCCAGGAGTGTGAGGACCTCAAGATTGGGTACAAGGTAGGGGGACACGGGTTGGGGGCGCTGGCTGCAGAGATTGTGGAATTACAGAATGCCCTGAGTTGGAAGGGACCCACAAAGTCCAACTCCTGCTCCTGCACAGGAGATCTCAGCAATCTCACTCTGTGCCTGAGAGTTGTCCAAATTCTCCTGGGGCTGTGCCAGCCAGCAGTGTCTGATCACCCTCTGGGGGAAGAACCTTTTCCTGATATCCAGCCTAAACCTCCCCTGGCACAGCTGCTGCTGTTCCCTCTCCCTCTCCTCCTCCTCCTCCGCAGGTTGTGTCTGTCCTGTGCCAGGAGATTTCAGCAATCTCACTCTGTGCCTGAGAGTTGTCCAAATTCTCCTAGGGCTGTGCCAGCCAGCAGTGTCTGACCACCTTCTGGGGGAAGAACCTTTTCCTGATATCCAGCCTAAACCTCCCCTAGCACAGCTCCTGCTGTTCCCTCTCCTCCTCCTCCGCGGGTTGTGTCTGTCCTGTGCCAGCTGGGCCAGGGACGTGACACTGGCTCTTCAAGCACTGTTTGTGCATCTCAGCTGTCCTTGCTGACTCTGCATGTCCCATGGTGACACTTGTCACCTCCCAGCACCTGCCACCTCCTCCCTTGGAGGTGTCTGACAGCTCTGGGTTGCTCCTGCAGTGCAGATGCCGTCCCGGCTTCCGGCTGAAGGACGATGGGAAGACGTGCATCGACATCGACGAGTGCTCCACCACCTACCCCTGCAGCCAGAAATGCATCAACACCCTGGGCAGCTACAAGTGCCTCTGCACTGAGGGCTACAAGCTCAGACCTGACGACCCCACCAGCTGCAAGGCTGTCACAGGTGAGGGCCAGGTGTGGGCGCAGAGCTCGGGAGGTTCCTGGTGACCGTGGGATGCTCCTGGCGCTGGAGATGGAGGGTGAGGTGGCTGCCCCCAGCTCATGAGGGAGGGGTTGCAGGTCTGCAGGGTTCTGCCCACATCCCAGCAGTGCTCCCCTGCCACTTTTCTGTGACCGTAGTCACAAGGGTTTTCAGGATGAAGAAGAGACGAGAATGTTGACTCCATGATCAGAAGGCTTGATTTATTATTTTATGATATATGTTACATTAAGACTATACTAAAAAAGCAATAGAAAGGAAAAGGTTTCTTCAGAAGCTAGCTAAGCTAAGAATAGAAAAGAATGAATAACAAAGATCTGTGTCTCAGACAGAGCAAGAGCCAGCTCTGCCATGAGTGGTCAGGAAATCCAAACATCCACAGGAGACCAATCACGGCTCTACCTGTTGCATTCCACAGCAGCAGATAACCATCGTTTACTTTTGGTTGCTGAAACTGCAGCTTCTCACAAGGAAAAACCCTAAGAAAGGATTTTTCATGAAAGATGTCTGCAACACTGTTCCCTCTTTCCCTGTGCAGATGAAGAGCCTTTCCTCATCTTCGCCAACCGCTACTATCTGAGGAAGCTCAACCTGGACGGCTCCAACTACACTCTGCTCAAGCAGGTGAGGGGTGAGTGGGAGCAGGAGGCACAGCAGCCCCATGTGGAGGGCATCTGGGGATGGAGCAAGCCCTGAAGGACACGGGAGCTGCCAGCTGAGGAGTTTGGGCTCCTGGCTTCTCAGGGGAATGGCAGATCCATCTAAATGTCAGGAGGTCACTGTGAGGCAGGGAGGCTGTGGGCTCTATAAACCCCTCTAGAGCCCATGGCAGCCACTGAGGCTGCTGCAACCTTTCCCCCTCCCTGCTCTCCAGGGGCTGAACAACGCTGTGGCTCTGGATTTCGACTACAGGGAGCAGATGATCTACTGGACAGATGTGACCACGCAGGGCAGCATGATCCGCCGCATGCACATCAACGGCAGCAACGTCCAGGTGGGGACTGTGGGCATCCACAGAATTAGAGGGAATTCACCCATGAGTGCATCCCCATGTCCCTGTGGTTGCAGCCCTGTCCCCCTTGTGCTCCCTGTCCCCTCTGTGTCCCTGTCCCCCACTGTGAAAATCTACAAAATCAGAGGGTTTGGGGAAAGCTGCAAAAGGCAAGGCTCAGATGCAGCAGAACTGTGAGCAGAGCTAAAGCAGCAGCCATGAGATAGGTCAGCAGAAAAATTATTTAAACTGTAGGAAAAGCAAAGGCAAATAGAACAATGGCCTGTATATTAACACTTGTCTGAATAGCTCTCTGAGCTGCAGAAAGTTTATCTAGCAAGATATTAGGAAAGTTAAAGCTTAATAATGGAGCTCTGTGCGTTGTGTTTTAGGGCTTACAAGCAGGTATTGTATTCGAAATAAGCAAGCATTGTTTAACCAAAGGTACCTGTGCTTATGGTGATTGGATAGAACTACTGTCAATGTGCTTTTGCTTTGTGGGATTGGTCAAGAAGCTTATAAAGTGAGTTATAACATTGAGTTTTCTAGCCTGCTGCCTGGATTGTGAGCTGCTGGCATCTTCCCTTTGTTGTAATCATGTAATGAGACTGATGCTGAAAAGGCTCATTCTGCAGCAGCCCCGTCTCGTTCGTGTCTGTAAATAAACCCCCCTGCCAGCTTCAGGGACATGGGGCACCGCCTGGGGCATCCCTCACCCACCTCCTGCCCTGCTCTGGGGTCATCACTGGCCTTTGGGAGCCAGCCCCAGTTGCTGGGGGGTGTTTTGTAGCTCCACACCAAGCAGGGGTGGGCTCCACGCTGCCCTGAAATGTGGGGTAAGGAAGGTTGGGGGAAGAGTCATGGAGTTGTCAAAGAAGGGGGGATTTATTGATACAAATGACAGAAGTTTGGGTTGGATAATTAAACAGAAAGTGAGTCATGAAGTGAGCATGATAAAAAATCAGGGGCTGGGGTTTAGTTGAGGCATACCATTAAGGAGGGGGGGAAGCCCTCTTTCTTTAGCTTAAAAGGCAAATGCTGGTTCATAGCTTTTTAATGATTAGGATGATATTAGAGAGGATCAGCTTTTGAATGGAATGATTTGGGGCAGAAGGGATCTTAAAGTTTATCCAGTTTCACTCCCCTGACGTGGGCAGGGACACCTTCCACTATCCCAGGCTGCTCCAAGCCCCATCCAACCTGGCCTTGGACACTTCCAGGGAATCTGGGGCAGGCACAGATTCTCTGGACAACCTCTGCCAAGGCCTCCCCACCCTCACAGGGAGGAATTTCTTCCTAATATCCCATCGAAACCTGAGAAGGGAGTGATGTCTCATCTCTGAGACATCAAGGTTTGGTTCTCTCTGCTCATCCCCATCGCCTCTGGCTCCTCCTGGCAGGTCCTTCACCGCACTGGGCTCAGCAATCCTGATGGGCTGGCCGTGGACTGGGTGGGAGGAAACCTCTACTGGTGTGACAAGGGCCGTGACACCATCGAGGTGTCCAAGCTCAACGGGGCCTACCGCACCGTGCTGGTCAACTCGGGGCTGCGCGAGCCCCGCGCGCTCGTGGTGGACGTGCAGAACGGGTGAGAGCCTGGGCCACGGGGGGCTGCTGCTCTGCTCTGAGCTGGGAAGGGGGCTGTGCTCATCTTGCTGCTGTCCCAGAGGTTGGGAGATGGGATCAAGCCTTCCCTCTTGGCCACTGGGGTGGTTTTCCCGACCCTGTGCCTGTGCGCCTCTGTTTAGCACAGAGTCATGGATGGAATAGGCCTTAAAGACCATCCTGTTCCACCCCACTTCCACTATCCCGGGCTGCTCCATGCCCCATCCAACCTTGGACACTTCCAGGGATGGAGCAGCAACAACTCTGGGCATCCTGTGCCAGGGATTGTCACAGGGAGAAATTTCTGTGGTTTCCAACTCAGCATCTCTTGTGTTTCACCCCCAGCTACCTCTACTGGACACAGACTGGGGTGACCACTCCCTGTGTACCCTGTGCCTGTGTACTGCCGTTTATCACAGAGTCATGGGGTGCTTTGGGACAGAAGGAACCCATCCCAAACCATCTTGTTCCACCCCATTGCTGTGGGCAGTCACCTCCCATTGTCCCAGGTTGCTCCATGCCCTGAGGTTTGGGGAAAGGGGCTGTGGTCATCTTGCTGTAGTCCCAGAGCTTGGGAGATGGGATCAAGCCTTTCCTCTTGGCCTCTGGGGCACCTGGTTGGTTTTCCCTACCCTGTGCCTGTGCACCTCCATTTATCACAGAGTCATGGGGTGGTTTGGGATGGAAAGGGCCTTAAAGACCATCTTGTTCCACCCCATTGCTGTGGGCAGTCACCTTCCACTACCCCAGGCTGCTCCATGCCCCATCCAACCTTGGACACTTCGAGGAATGGGGCAGCAACAACTCTGTACCAGAACCTCACAGCCCTCAAGGGAGAAATTTCTGTGGTTTCCAACTCAGCATCTCTTGTGCTTCACCCCCAGCTACCTCTACTGGACAGACTGGGGTGACCACTCCCTGATCGGGAAGATCGGCATGGACGGCACCAACCGCAGCGTCATCGTGGACACCAAGATCACCTGGCCCAACGGGCTCACCCTCGACTACATCAACAGCAGGATCTACTGGGCTGATGCCCGGGAGGACTACATCGAGTTTGCCAGCCTGGATGGCTCCAACAGGCACACGGGTGAGAGCTCCATGGGTGCCAGCACACCCAGGCTCTGGGTCAGGTGTTGGAGCCAGCAATGCTGGGAACAGTCCCCAGCTCTGGCCACTCCTCTGTGTCCTCTTTGCTGCTTTCTTGTGGGAGGGAAGCGTGGCTCAGCTCCTCTCTGAGTGCCTGCTCCTGAGCTCCATGGGTGCCAGCATACCCAGGCTCTGGGTCAGGTGTTGGAGCCAGCACTGTTGGGGACAGTCCCCAGCTCTGGCCACTCCTCTGTGTCCATGGTGCTTCCTTGTGGGAGGGGAGCGTGGCTCAGCCCCTCTCTGAGTGCCTGCTCCTGAGCTCCATGGGTGCCAGCACACCCAGGCTCTGGGTCAAGTGTTAGAGTGAGAGCCAGCACTGTTTGGGGACAGTCCCCAGCTCTGGCCACTCCTCTGTGTCCTCTTTGCTGCTTCCTTGTGGGAGGGGAGCGTGGCTCAGCCCCTCTCTGAGTGCCTGCTCCCCTCACAGTGCTGAGCTCCATGAGTGCCAGCACACCCAGGCTCTGGGTCAGGTGTTGGAGCCAGCAATGCTGGGGACAGTCCCCAGCTCTGGCCACTCCTCTGTGTCCTTGTGTGTGGGAGGGGAACATGGCACTCACTGAGCACCCACTCCTCTCTCAGTGCTGAGCTCCATGGGTGCCAGCACATCCTGGGGAGGTCCAGGCTCTGGGAGTCAGCGCTGTTGGGGACAGTCCCCAGCTCTGGCCACTCCTCTGTGTCCTCTTTGCTGCTTTCTTGTGGGAGGGGAACATGGCTCAGCCCCTCTCTGAGTGCCTGCTCCTGAGCTCCATGGGTGCCAGCACACCCAGGCTCTGGGTCAGGTGTTGGAGCCAGCAATGCTGGGGACAGTCCCCAGCTCTGGCCACTCCTTTGTGTCCATGGTGCTTCTTTATGGGAGGGGAAGGTGGCTCAGCCCCTCTCTGAGTGCCTGCTCCCCTCACAGTGCTGAGCTCTATGAGTGCCAGCACACCCAGGCTCTGGGTCAGGTGTTAGAGTGAGAGCCAACAATGTTGGGGACAGTCCCCAGCTCTGGCCACTCCTCTGTGTCCTTGTGTGTGGGAGGGGAACATGGCACTCACTGAGCACCCACTCCTCTCTCAGTGCTGAGCTCCATGAGTGCCAGCACATCCTGGGGAGGTCCAGGCTCTGGGAGTCAGCGCTGTTGGGGACAGTCCCCAGCTCTGGCCACTCCTCTGTGTCCTCTTTGCTGCTTTCTTGTGGGAGGGGAAGGTGGCTCAGCCCCTCTCTGAGTGCCTGCTCCCCTCACAGTGCTGAGCCAGGACATCCCTCACATCTTTGCGCTCACCCTCTTCGAGGATTTCATCTACTGGACCGACTGGGAGACCAAATCCATCAACAGAGCCCACAAGACAACAGGAGCCAACAAGACCCTGCTGATCAGCACCTTGCACAGGCCCATGGACATCCACATCTACCACCCCTACCGCCAGCCTGACGGTGAGCAACGTGGGAAATGGATTTGCAGACAATTCTCAAGGCCTGACAAAAAGGCTCACACTGTATGCAAACCTTGAGATAAGAAATGCTGACTTGGAAATGCCATGGAATAGGACAGAGAGAGAGAAATGGAACTAGAAACAAGTTGCAAAGGGTGGCCTTGCAAATAAGACTGGATACTTTAGAGAAATAGAAGTGCAAATTCTCATTTTCATTTCTCACGGAGCACAGCTTGGGGGTGCTGGGGAACCACCTCAGGAAAGGGATGTGGGGGGATGCCAGGGAGCAGATGACAAGGGTCAGAGTGTCCCCAGCTTGGTCTGACTTGCTGCTGTCACCCTGCTCTCCCCAGTTCCCAACCACCCCTGCAAGACCAACAACGGCGGCTGCAGCAACCTCTGCCTGCTGTCCCCAGGTGGGGGGCACAAATGTGCCTGTCCCACCAACTTCTACCTGGGCAGTGATGGCAAAACCTGCGTGTCCAACTGCACTGCCAGCCAGGTAAGCTCCTGCCTGCCTGTCCCTGCCTGTCCCTGCCTGTCCCTTTGTGTCCCTGCCTGTCCCTGCCTGTCCTTTCCTGTCCTTTCCTGTCCCTGTCTGTCCCTGTCTGTCCTTCCTGTCCCTGCCTGTCCTTTCCTGTCCCTGCCTGTCCCTGCCTGTCCTTTCCTGTCCTTTCCTGTCCTTTTGTGTCCCTGCCTGTCCTTTCCTATTACTGCCTGTCCCTGCCTGTCCCTTCCTGTCCCTGCCTGTCCCTGCCTGTCCCTGTCTGTCCTTTCCTGTCCTTCCTGTCCCTGTCTGTCCCTGCCTGTCCCTGCCTGTCCTTTCCTGTCCTTTCCTGTCCCTGCCTGTCCTTTTGTGTCCCTGCCTGTCCCTGCCTGTCCTTTTGTGTCCCTGCCTGTCCTTTCCTGTCCTTTCCTATCACTGCCTGTCCCTGCCTGTCCCTGTCTGTCCTTTCCTGTCCTTCCTGTCCCTGCCTGTCCTTTCCTGTCCCTGCCTGTCCCTGCCTGTCCTTTTGTGTCCCTGCCTGTCCTTTCCTATCCCTGCTTGTCCTTTCCTGTCCCTGCCTGTCCCTGCCTGTCCCTTCCTGTCTCTGCCTGTCCCTTCTTGTCCCTTCCTGTCCCTTCCTGTCCCTTCCTGTCCCTGCCTGTCCCTGCCTGTCCTTTCCTGTCCTTTCCTGTCCTTTCCTGTCCCTTCCTGTCCTTTCCTGTCCCTG
The DNA here is from genome assembly GCF_020745825.1 of Agelaius phoeniceus. Lineage (NCBI taxonomy): Eukaryota > Metazoa > Chordata > Aves > Passeriformes > Icteridae > Agelaius > Agelaius phoeniceus. The sequence continues at coordinate 1,616,949 of NC_071699.1, forward strand.
CCTGTCCTTTCCTGTTCCTCCCTGTCCCTGCCTGTCCTTTCCTGTCCTTTCCTGTCCTTTCCTGTCCCTGCCTGTCCCTTCCTGTCCCTTCCTGTCCCTTCCTGTCCCTGCCTGCCTGGATATTCCCCATGCCCATGTCCCTCCTGCCATGATCTCCCTAGTGATAATGAGGTGTTGTTTGGGTGCAGGCAGCACCTCCCTCCTGTGGCACCTCATGTTTGAAGTGGAGCCAGAGAACCTCCAGCTCTGGAATGTTCTTTTACCCCTCTCCTCAAATCCCAAGGGCCTGGGTGGGGTTAAGGCTTTGCTCTGGGTCAGGATTCGGGAATACCTGGAGGGGACAGCACAGGATCAGTGCCCTTGGCTGGGCTCACAGGGGATGAAATTTGGGGTAAATTTGGGGTCCCCCTCCCCATCCTGAACCACCCCACAAGCTGCTCTCTCCTTCAGTTTGTCTGCAAGAATGACAAGTGCATCCCTTTCTGGTGGAAATGCGACACCGAGGACGACTGCGGGGACCGGTCGGACGAGCCGGAGGATTGCCGTGAGTGCCAGGGGGTGACACAGCCCCAGCATGTCCCAGCGTCCCCCAGGGTGTGCAGGGTGGCTGTTGGGACAGCCCCAGGGAGGGCAGGGTCAATCAGAACAGGCTTCAGGGAGCAGTGGCACACAGCTGTGCCATGGAGCAGGGCCCGAGCCCAGAATTGGATGCTGAGTCCGGAGGGTGTCCAGATGACACCAGAGGGGTGGAGCGAGGGTTTGAGGGTGAGATGTGCCCTGAGAATGTTCCTCAGAGCAAACCTGTGGCCCTGTGTTACCCCACAGCTGAGTTCAAGTGCAGGCCAGGGCAGTTCCAGTGCTCCACAGGGATCTGCACCAACCCCGCCTTCATCTGCGACGGCGACAACGACTGCCAGGACAACTCCGATGAGGCCAACTGTGGTAGGTTCCCTGTGTCCCCCTGTGACCCTCCACAGCGTGGAGATGCTGCCTGTCACCCCCCTGACTGTCACCTCTTCCCCAGACATCCACGTCTGCCTGCCCAGCCAGTTCAAGTGCACCAACACCAACCGCTGCATCCCCGGCATCTTCCGCTGCAACGGGCAGGACAACTGTGGGGATGGAGAGGATGAGAAGGACTGTCGTGAGTGGGGGGCTCTGGGGCTCAGCTGGGAGCTGCTGTGGGTCAGATTTGAGGGGCTCTTGGGGTGTTTGGCTCCCTGGGTTGTGCCAGGGCTTTCTCCATACCCCTGGTCTCTGCAGACCCTTTGTTCCCGCTGCTGTTTCCCAGTGGGAATGAAATCCTTAAGTCCCTTGAGCCTGTTGTCCAGCTGAGGGATCTGCCCTGTTTCCTAGTGGGAATGAAATCCTTAAGTCCCTTGATGTGGAATTTGAGCTGAGCCTGTTGCCCAGCTGAGGGATCTGGTGGCCTCTGCCCTCTTTCCGAGTGGGAATGAAATCCTTAATTCCCTCAAAGTGGATTTGGGCTGAGCCTGGATCTGGTGGCCTCTGCCCTCTTTCTGAGTGGAAATGAAATCCTTAATTCCCTCAAAGTGGATTTGGGCTGAGCCTGTAGCGCAGCTGAGGGATCTGGTGGCCTCTGCCCTGTCCCCCCATAGCTTGGAGTCTTCTGGGGCCATTTTATGGCTCTGCTCCATCTCCATGAGCACCCCTTGTGATCCCTGGAGCACCCACACACCTCTCGACCCCAGGGCTGATTTTTGGGGAAGGGAATGGCTGTCCCTGCCTGCCCTGCTGCCTTTCCTGACCCCCCCTTCTCCCTGCTGCAGCTGAGGTGACCTGTGCCCCCAACCAGTTCCAGTGTGCCATCACCAAGCGCTGCATCCCCCGGGTCTGGGTCTGTGACCGTGACAACGACTGCGTGGACGGCTCTGATGAACCTGCTAACTGCAGTAAGGCACCTGTGTGGGGAGGGGGCTCTGCCCACTGTAAAATGCCCACACCGGGCAGCTCTGCGTGCTGGAGGGGTGGCAGGTCCCTGCTCTGTCCCTTCTTGGTCCCTGCTCTGTTTCTGCTCAGTTCCTGCCCAGTTCGACCTCGGTCCCTCCTCAGTCGCTGCTCAGTCCCTCCTTGGTTCCTCCTTGGTCTTTGCTCAGTTCTTGCTCAGTTCCTGCTCAATTCCTGCTCAGTTCTACCCCAGTTCCTGCTCAGTTCCTGCTCAGTTCCACCCCAGTCCCTGCTCATTCCCTGCTCAGTTCTACCCCAGTCCCTGCTCAGTTCTAACTCAGTTCATGCTCAGTTCCACCCCAGTCCCTGCTCATTCCCTGCTCAGTCCCTGCTCAGTTCTACCCCAGTCCTTCCTCAGTTCTACCTCAATCCCTGCTCAGTTCCTGCTCAGTTCCACCCCAGTCCCTGCTCATTCCCTGCTCAGTCCCTGCTCAGTATTATCCCAGTCCCTGCTCAATTCTTACTCAGTCCCTGCTCAGTCCCTGCTCAGTTCCTGCTCAGTTCTAACTCAATTCCTGCTCAGTCCCTGCTCAGTTCCTGCTCAGTTCTAACTCAATTCCTGCTCACTCCCTCTCTCAGTCCCTGTGGGCAGTGGCTGATGCTGTTGCTGGCTCTGTCCTGCTGGGATCCTCCTCCCCTGACTTCTCCCTGGAGAACTGCATGAAAGGGAGGAGTACCCCAAGCTCTCACCCATCTCCAGGCTGTCCATCAGCCCTGCAGAGAGCAGCACAGGCCTGAGCAGTGTCCTGTGTCCCTTTTGTCCCCTGCAGCCCAGATGACCTGTGGTGTGGACGAGTTCCGCTGCAAGGACTCGGGCAGGTGCATCCCAGCACGCTGGAAATGTGATGGGGAGGACGACTGTGGGGATGGATCTGATGAGCCCAAGGAGGAATGCGGTGAGCAGGGGCCCTGGGGACAAGCCAGTGGCATTGGTGTCCCTGTTCTCTGAGGGACAGGCTGGCCTGGAGCTGGCTGGCTCCTCTGGGGTGTCCCAGGAGCTCCAGCTGCTCCTCTCTGGGTGGCGTGGGCAGGGCTGGGTGAGAGGGACGTACAAGGGCAGTGCTGACCCCTGTCCTGGTCCCTGTCCCATCCATCCCCTCCTTTGGGGCAGTGCTGACCCCTGTCCCTGTCCCATCCTCCTGTCATACAAGGCAGTGCTGACCCCTGTCCCTGTCCCATCCCTTCCATCGTGTGGAGCAGTGCTGACCCCTGGCCTGTCCCAGCCCTGTTCCTGTCCCCATTGTCCACCCAGATGAGTGCACGTGTGAGCCGTACCAGTTCCCTGTCCTGTCCCTGTCCCTGCTGTCCCTGTCCCTGAGCTGTCCCTGTCCCTGTCTGTGCCCTGTCCCTGTCCCCATTGTCCCCCCAGACGAGCGCATGTGTGAGCCGTACCAGTTCTCTGTTCTGTCCCTGTCCCTTTCCCTGACCTGTCCCTGACCTGTCCCTGACCTGTCCCTGTCCTGTCCCTGTCACTGTCCCCCCAGATGAGCGCACGTGTGAGCCGTACCAGTTCCCTGCCCTGTCCTGTCCCTGTCCCTGACTTGTCCCTGTCCCTGCTGTCCCTGTCCCTGTCCCTGACCTGTCCCTGTCCCTGCTGTCCCTGTCCCTGTGCCTGTCCTGTCCCTGTCCCTGCCCTGTCCCTATCCCTGACCTGTCCCTGCTGTCCCCCCAGACGAGCGCACATGTGAGCTGTACCAGTTCCCTGTCCTGTCCCTGCCCTGTCCCTGTCCCTGCTGTCCCTGTCCTGTCCCTGACCTGTCCCTGTCCCTGCTGTCCCTGTCCCTGTGCCTGTCCTATCCCTGTCCCTGCCCTGTCCCTATCCCTGACCTGTCCCTGCTGTCCCCCCACATGAGCGCATGTGCGAGCCGTACCAGTTCCCTGCCCTGTCCTGTCCCTGTCCCTGACCTGTCCCTGTCCCTGAGCTGTCCCTGTCTCTGTCCCTGCCCTGTCCCTGAGCTGTCCCTGTCCCTGACCTGTCCCCATTGTCCCCCCAGACGAGCGCACGTGCGAGCCGTACCAGTTCCGCTGCAAGAACAACCGCTGCGTGCCGGGCCGCTGGCAGTGCGACTACGACAACGACTGCGGGGACAACTCTGACGAGGAGAGCTGCAGTACGTGCCACCCCCAGCCCCTGCTGTCCCCAGCTCTGCACAGGGGACAGCTTTGGGGCCCCCAGCCCCTCCTGTGCTGTTAGGTTGGTGGTTGGGAGAGACAAGGACAGCCAGGACAGCCAGGACACAGCTGTCCCTGTGCCTTCCATGGGGGCAGCACTGTCCTTGACCCTGTGCCATCCATGGGGGCAGCACTGTCCCTGTCCCTGTGCCATCCATGGGGGCAGCACTGTCCCTGTCCCTGTGCCCTCCTTTGGGGCAGCACTGTCCCTGTGCCATCCATGGGGGCAGCACTGTCCTTGACCCTGTGCCTTCCATGGGGGCAGCACTGTCCTTGACCCTGTGCCTTCCATGGGGGCAGCACTGTCCCTGTCCCTGTGCCTTCCATGGGGGCAGCACTGTCCTTGACCCTGTGCCATCCATGGGGGCAGCACTGTCCCTGTCCCTGTGCCCTCCTTTGGGGCAGCACTGTCCTTGACCCTGTGCCATCCATGGGGGCAGCACTGTCCTTGACCCTGTGCCTTCCATGGGGGCAGCACTGTCCTTGACCCTGTGCCTTCCATGGGGGCAGCACTGTCCTTGACCCTGTGCCATCCATGCCCTCCTTTGGGGCAGCACTGTCCTTGACCCTGTGCCATCCATGCCCAACTTTGGGGCAGTGGTGACCCTGTCCCTGTGCCATCCATGCCCTCCTTTGGGGCAGTGCTGTCCCTGTCCCTCTCCCTGTCCCTGTCCCTGTGCCATCCATGCCCTCCTTTGGGGACAGTGGTGACCCTGTCCCTGTCCCTGTGCCATCCATGCCCTCCTTGGGGGCAGTGCTGACCATGACCCTGTCCCTGATCCATCCATGCCCTCCTTTGGGGCAGTGCTGACCCTGTCCCTGTGCCAAGGGGACACCCCAAAGGTGACAAGTGGCACTGAAGGGGTGACCCCAACACACTCCCTGCAGGAGCATGGGGGGCCCAGCAGAGTCACCTGAGGGCACCTTGTCCTGCTTTGCCACCAAGCATCACCCCCTGTGTCACCCCCTGCCTGGCAGTGCCACCTGGGATGGCGGTGGGGACACACAGAGGGTTCCAAGCTGCCCATGGGATGGCACCAGGGTCTGCTTCTTGATCCTGTCCCACCCCACAGCACCCAGAGGGGTTCAGGGTACCCATGGGGTGGCACCAAGGTCTGCTGCCAGATCCTGTCCCACCCCACAGCACACAGAGGGTTCAAAGCTGCCCATGGGATGGCACCAGGGTCTTCTGCCTGTCCCTCTCCCACCCCACAGCACCCAGAGGGTCCCAGACTCCCTGTGAGATGGCACCAGGGTCTGCTGCTTGATCCTGTCCCACCCCACAGCACACAGAGGGTTCAAAGCTGCCCATGGGGTGGCACCAGGGTCTGCTGCTTGATCCTCTCCCACCCCACAGCACCCAGAGGTGTTCAGGGTACCCATGGGATGGCACCAGGGTCTGCTGCCAGACCCTCTCCCACCCCTCAGTGCCCACTGGGTCCCTCTGTCATCTTGCAGCTCTTCAGGGTGCAGCTTTTGGTTTTCTTTTTTGTTGACTTCCCGTTGTGTTTTTGAGTTTGTGCCATTTCACTTCATCTTATGTTTTTCTCCATTTTCACACTGTCGGTATGGGGCGCTCAGAGGTAGGTTCCTGCCAAAATCTTTTAATTCCATGTTACAGTCTCTCTAAACCCAATGAAGACAATAATTTCTAGGTGAGGGGCTGGGACTGGACAATCCAGGTGGATTTTCTGAGCATCAGCACCAGCATCTCCCTCCATGGAAGCACAGCTGGGGAGGGTCTGACCCTGCTGCTCTGCAGGGCTCTGCATGGCTTGGATTTGGCTCCAAAACCCATCCCCACCTGCCTCTCCCTGTTCCCCTCTTCCCCACAGTCCTGTGCCATGAATGGGGGGTCCCTGTGCCCCAATACCCCTCTGGGGGCTATAGGGAGGGGAAGGGTCCCAAAAGCCATCCCAGGTGGGCAGCTGTGCCAGGTGCCATCCTCCTGGATGTGGCACTGGCTGTGCCAGTGAGCTGTGAGCTGTCCCCATGCCCTGTGAGGGGGCACAGGGATGGGCACTGCTGCAGTTCCTCCTGCCTGGGGGCCAGCTGGGGTGGGCAGCAGTGGGGCTGGTGCTGCCCTGTGGAGAGTGAGTGACCTCAGTGGCCACAGTGTCCCCCAAAACCCCCACAGGGAGTGGGCTGGGAGTTGGTACCAGCTGTGCCCCTCTGCCAGCTCCCACAGCTCTGCCTGTACCCCCTGTCCCCAGTGCCACCAGCCGTGTGTCCCTGTCACCCTGTGCACCCCAGCTGCTGGCCAGGGACACCCCCTGTCCCCAGTGCCACCAGCCATGTGTCCCTGTCACCCTGTGCCCCCCCAGCTGCTGGCCAGGGAGGGAAGAGGGAGGAGACGAGGATCTGACTCTATGTTTCAGAAGGCTGGATTTATTATTTTTAATATTATTATTAATAATAATTTTAATAATATTATCATTATTTATATTATTATATATCAAATATAATATATTCATAATTCACACCCCGTGCCTTCAGGCTGTCCCCAAGCTCAGGGCACTCTCTGTGCTCTGTCCCCAGCATCCAGGCCCTGACAGCCAGGCTGTGTGGCCACAGTGTCCCCCAAAACCCTCACAGGGAGTGGTGTGGGAGTTGGTACCAGCTGTGCCCCTCTGCCAGCTCCCACTGTACCCGCTGTCCCCAGTGCCACTGGCCGTGTGTCCCTGTCACCCTGTGCCCCCCAACTGCTGGCCAGGAACACCCCCTGCCCTCAGGCTGTCCCCAAGCTCAGGGCTCTCTCTGTGCTCTGTCCCCAGCACCCAGGCCCTGCTCTGAGAGCGAGTTCTCCTGCGCCAACGGCCGCTGCATCGCGGGCAGGTGGAAATGCGACGGCGACCACGACTGCGCCGACGGCTCCGACGAGGTACGAGCAGGACGGGGACACTTCCCCCCCCGTGCCCCTGCCCTGGGGCTGTGGTAGCAGGACAGGGGCCTGCCATGGCCACCGTGTCCCTTGCTTGTCCCCTGCAGAAAGACTGCACCCCTCGCTGCGAGATTGACCAGTTCAAGTGCAAGAACGGGCACTGCATCCCCATGCGCTGGCGCTGCGACGCCGACGCCGACTGCATGGATGGCAGCGACGAGGAGAACTGTGGCACAGGGGGTAATGGCACTGCTGGATGTCCCCTGGGGCTGCTGGTGTCCCCCACTCCCTGTCCTGGTGTCGTTGTGTCCCTGCTGTGGGTGGGAGCGCTCCCCTCTGTGTGTGTGTGTGTCCCACTCTGGAGCACGCACGGACATGGAAACCCCCCAGGCCTGGAGACCCCCTGTGCATGCTGGAAATTGGAATTGCAGCCCCAGGGTGGGGTTTTGGCAGGAGGGCAGCACGAGCTGGCGTGTCCCCTCTTGCAGTGACACGTCCCATCTTACACTGACACATCCCCTGTTGCACTGACACATCCCCTCTTGCACTGATGTGTCCCCTACTGCACTGAAATGTCCCCCCTTACACTGATGTGTCCCCCCGTGCACTGACACGTCCCCTCTTGCACTGCCATGTCCCTCCTTACACTGACATGTCCCCTGTTGCTCTTCCATGTCCCCCCTTGCACTGACACATCCCCTCTTGCTCTGCCATCTCCCCCCTTGCACTGCCATGTCCCCCATTGCTCTGCCATGTCCCCCATTGCACTGACACGTCCCCCTTGCACTGACATGTCCCCTCTTGCACTGACATGTCCCCCCTTTCACTGCCATCTCCCCCCTTGCACTGCCATGTCCCCCCTTGCTCTGCCATGTCCCCTCCTGCACTGCTGTGTCCCCCTTGCACTGACATGTCCCCTCTTCCTCTGCCATGTCCCCCATTACACTGCCATGTCCCCTCCTGCTCTGCCATGTCCCCCCTTGCACTGTCATGTCCCCCCTTGCACTGTCATGTCCCCCCTTGCACTGCCATGTCCCCCTTGCACTGCCATGTCCCCCGTTGCTCTGCCATGTCCCCCCTTGCACTGACATGTCCCCTCCTGCTCTGCCATGTCCCCCCTTGCACTGACACGTCCCCTGTTGCTCTGCCATCTCCCCCCTTGCACTGACACATGCCCCCTTACACTGCCATGTCCCCTCTTCCTCTGCCATGTCCCCCATTGCTCTGCCATGTCCCCTCTTGCACTGCCATGTCCCCCTTGCTCTGCCATGTCTCCCCTTGCACTGACATGTCCCCTGTTGCTCTGCCATGTCCCCCATTACACTGCCATGTCCCCCCTTGCTCTGCCATGTCCCCCCTTGCACTGCCATGTCCCCCTTGCACTGCCATGCCCTCCTTGCACTGCCATGTCCCCCGTTGCTCTGCCATGTCCCCCCTTGCTCTGCCATGTCCCCTTTGCACTGCCATGTCCCCCCTTGCACTGCCATGTCCCCCCTTGCTCTGCCATGTCCCCCCTTGCACTGCCATGTCCCCTCCTGCACTGCTGTGTCCCCCTTGCACTGCCATGTCCCCCATTGCTCTGCCATGTCCCCTGTTGCTCTGCCATGTCCCCCTTGCACTGACATGTCCCCCTTGCACTGTCACAGTCCGCACGTGTCCCCTGGACGAGTTCCAGTGCAACAACACCCTGTGCAAGCCCCTGGCCTGGAAATGTGACGGGGAGGACGATTGTGGGGACAACTCGGACGAGAATCCCGAGGAGTGCTGTGAGTGACACTGCCCCCAAGCCCTCACACAGCCCAGGATGGGGGGACACTCCTGGAGCCTGAGCACCAGAGGGGGACCAGAGAGTCTGGGGGGGACCTCTGGGGGGTGAGGGGTTGGAGGTTGTGACAGTGTTCACAGGGGCCCGAGGATGAGGGAAGAGATGAGGATCTGACTCTGTGTTTCAGAAGGCTTGATTAATTATTTTTAATATTATTATTAATAACTTTAATAATATTATTATTTATAATATTATCTAGAACCTATATAATATAATATAATATAATATAATATAATATAATATAATATAATATAATTTATAATATACTTATAATATATTTAATATATTATTTTAATTTTATAATTATAATTCATATATTTATAATTGAATTTAGAAATAATTTTATTTCAATTTCATTTTAATTTAATTTATCATTAATTTTAATATTATATTTAATAATTTTAATATTATTATATTATATTATATTATATACTCTATTATATTAAAAATTTATATTAAAACTATACTAAAAGAATAGAAGAAAGGATTTCATCAGGCTTGAAGGAATAGAATAGGAATGGAATGATAATAAAATCATGTGACTGACCAGAGAGTCCGAGACAGCTGGGCTGTGATTGGCCATTAATTAGAAACAACCACATGAGACCAATCACAGATCCACCTGCTGCATTCCGCAGCAGCAGATAATCAATGTTTACATTTGGTTCCTGAGGCCTCTCAGCTTCTCAGGAGAAAAAATCCTAAGGAAAGGATTTTTCATAAAAGATGTCTGTGACAGGAGGTGACTCTGATTGAGGGGCTGCTGGTGGGGAGGGGGCTGAGGATTTTTCATAAACCATGTCTGTGACAGGAGGTGACTCTGATTGAGGGGCTGGGTGAGGAGAGGGCTCCCAGCAGCCAGATTGTCTTTGCTTCAGTCTCTTTGCTTCAGCCTCCGGAGCCCGCTCGGCCGCGTGGGACAGCCCTGAGCGGAGAGCTGAGAGGGGGCAGAGGCCGAGCAGCAGCTCGTGTGACATGTGTGACAGCCTGGCTCTGGCGTCTCCTTTCACCGTCACCGTTTGTTTCTGTTTGCTGGTGCAGTGAAATTCCAGTGTCCCCCCAACAGACCGTTCCGCTGCAAGAACGACCGGGTGTGTCTGTGGATCGGTCGGCAGTGCGACGGGATCGACAACTGTGGCGACAACACCGATGAGAAGGACTGCGGTGAGTGGGGCTGATTCTTCTCCCTCAGCTCTGCCATTGCAGCTCTGAAATGCTGCTCAGTGTCCAAAAGGTGCTGCTTGAGCACTGGGGGCAGGACACCAGTGACATCTGCTGCTGTTCGTGCTGCCCGACTCCTTGGTGTGCTCTTGTTCCGATCCGTCCTTACGAACGGGGTTCGTGGATTTGATCTCAGGGTGTAAAAAGAACCCACACGGCGCAGGGGGTTTGCAGTGATAATCAAAACAAATGCACCTTTATTGAATGATCACAGCAAAATGTGATAGAGGGATTAAGGGAGAGAAAAAAAAAAGAGAAAGAGAGAAAAAGGGGGTATAGATATAGCTACCAAACATAGAGACGAAGTCTTTTGGTCCAGTCCAGCTGAGGATCCCCTGTTACATTGGGGAGATCTCAAAATCTCTTGCTAACTCAGAGGTTTTTATTATTATAATTCTATTGAAAATTGTGAGTTGAGGGGAAACAGATACAATAAGGAATAGATGTAACAGGTAGTCCATGCTCTCAGCAGTAAACGAGAGCCATTGTCTTCTTGGTCCAGTGGTCACAACCTGCAGGCAAACATCTCGCTTTGGTCAGCTTTGGTCCCCCACACACCTGCCCCGGGCTGGGGGTTTCAGTCCCAGTCCTTGGAAGGAGCAGAGGGGCCTTTTCACATGGGGGTTCCATGTCTCAGTCCTTGGAAGGAGCAGAGGGGCCTTTTCACATGGGGGTTCCGTGTCTCAGTCCTTGGAAGGAGCAGAGGGGCCTTTTCACATGGGGGTTTCATGTCTCAGTCCTTGATGGAGAGGCTCCTCACATCTCAGTCTGTCTGTCACAGTGGTTGTAAAACAGGTGAGGGTCTTCTGTGGGAGACCACCCGAAACTCAAGAGAAGTCCAGCCAAGCTGAGAGGTGGGACAGCTTCCAAGGCTGTTGTTGCAAACAGGGCACGGTGCCCCCTTCTTCTTCTCATTGGGCTCAGTGTAGCATACAAGCAAACAACACCTGTGAAAACAAGAACTCAGCACTGTGCTCTCAGGTCTCGGGGCCTTTGGCGTGTGTAACTTTCTCCTACAGGGCTAGACAGGGAGGGTCTTCTCTTCAGTGGTCCCCAAATGACGATCGTGAGGCAGATGAGGGAAAATTCGGACAGATTCTCACAGCTCTCCTGGCCACAGGAGGTGTCATGGCTTTCACAGCACATCAGGACATGGAAACTGTGATGCATATTCAGAGAGAAGGCATGGAACTGGCAGCCTGGGAGAGAAGCAGGAGTATGGCAGGCATTGTGGTTTTCTGAGCCTCACAGCCCTGAGCCTGCCTGGCCAAGGTGCCTGGAGGTCACTGTGGCCCTTGGGATGGTCCTCCCAGAGCCCAAAGTTCAGCCCAGGTGTTGGGGTTGGCTTTGCCCAGTCTTTCCTCCCAAAATCAGGTGTTGGGGTTGGCTTTTCCCAGTCATTCCTCCCAAAATCAGGTGTTGGGGTTGGCTTTTGGTCTTTCCTCCCAAAATCAGGTGTTGGGGTTGGCTTTGCCCAGTCGTTCCTCCCAAAATCAGGTGTTGGAGTTGGCTTTTGGTGTTGGGGTTGGCTTTTGGTCTTTCCTCCCAAAATCAGGTGTTGGGGTTGGCTTTGCCCAGTCTTTCCTCCCAAAATCAGGTGTTGGGGTTGGCTTTTGGTGTTGGGGTTGGCTTTTGGTCTTTCCTCCCAAAATCAGGGTGTGGATGCAGGGTCCCAAGTCCCTGCCTGCTCCCAGAGGGTCCCATGGGGATGGGGGTCACAGCTGCTGTCCCTCACCCTCAGAGTCACCCACGGCCAAGCCCAAGAGCTGCAGCCGGGACAAGAATGAGTTCCTGTGTGCGAACAAGAAGTGCATCAGTGCCAACCTCAGCTGCAACTTCTTCGATGACTGTGGAGATGGTTCTGATGAGGAATCCTGCTCCCAAGGTGGGTGGGGGAGCTGGGGGCCTGGTGGGGACTGGGGGGAACTCGCTGTGACACGCGTGTGACACACGTGTCCCACCACAGAGCACAAGTCATACGACTGCAAGACCAACACCACCATGTGTGGGGATGAGGCCCGCTGCGTCCAGTCCCGGTCTACCTCCTACTGCACCTGCCGTGGAGGATTCCAGAAGGTTCCAGACAAGAATTTTTGCCAAGGTACGCTGCTGGAGAGGCCTCAGGATTGGGCTGTGAGATGTGATTTCACAGCTGGGATGGGGCTGGGGTGGCCAACACCGCCATGTTGGGGATGAGGCCCACTGTATCCAACACCACCATGTGTGGGGACAAGGCCCACTGTGTCCAACACCACCATGTTGGGGATGAGGCCCAGTGTGTCCAACACCGCCATGTGTGGGTATGAGGCCCACTGTGTCCAACACCACCATGTGTGGGTATGAGGCCCACTGTGTCCAACACCACCATGTGTGGGGATGAGGCCCACTGTGTCCAACACCACCATGTGTGGGGACAAGGCCCACTGTGTCCAACACCACCATGTGTGGGGATGAGGCCCACTGTGTCCAACACCACCATGTGTGGGGATGAGGCCCACTGTGTCCAACACCACCATGTGTGGGGACAAGGCCCACTGTGTCCAACACTGCCATGTGTGGGGATGAGGCCCACTGTGTCCAACACCACCATGTGTGGGGATGAGGCCCAGTGTGTCCAACACCACCATGTGTGGGGACAAGGCCCACTGTGTCCAACACCGCCATGTTGGGGATGAGGCCCAGTGTGTCCAACACTGCCATGTTGGGGATGAGGCCCACTGTGTCCAACACTGCCATGTTGGGGATGAGGCCCACTGTATCCAACACCACCATGTGTGGGGACAAGGCCCACTGTGTCCAACACCGCCATGTTGGGGATGAGGCCCACTGTGTCCAACACCACCATGTTGGGGATGAGGCCCACTGTGTCCAACACCGCCATGTGTGGGGATGAGGCCCACTGTGTCCAGTCCCAGTCCACCTCCCACTGCACCTGCCGTAGAGGATTCCAGAAGGTTCCAGACAAGAATTTTTGCCAAGGTGCTTCCTGCTGCTGCTGGAGAGGCCTCAGGATTGGGCTGTGAGATCTGATTTTCACCAGTGAGATGTGATTTCACAACTGGGATGGGGCTGGGGTGGCAGGGATGGTGTCCTTGGGGCAGAGTTGGGGTCTGTGGGGGCAGCCTTTGGTTCTCCCTCTGATCCCACCTCCCCCTGCCCAGACATCAACGAGTGCCTGCGCTTTGGGACCTGCTCCCAGCTCTGCAACAACACTAAGGGCTCCCACGTCTGCAGCTGCGCCAAGAACTTCATGAAGACGGACAACATGTGCAAGGCAGAAGGTCAGGAGGGAACAGGGACCCACGTGGGTTCTGTGTGTGCCCAGGGCCCCCCCAGAGCTCCTGTGGGAATCCTTTGCTCTCCCCTCACACCCATTGAGTTCCACAGATCCCAGAGAGACCCCACAGATCCCATTGAGTCCCAAAGACCCCACAGAGACCCCACAGATCCCATTGAGTCCCACAGACTCCACAGAGACCGCGCAGATCCCAATGAGTCGCAAAGACGCCACAGAGACCACAGAGACCCCACAGACCCAAATGGAATGCAGCTCTGCCCATCCTCGTCCTCCTCGTCCACCTTGTCCTCCTCATCCTCATCCTCCTCCTCTTCCTCTTCAGCTCTGAGCACCAGATCCTCTACAAGATCAGGAGATCCCCACTCCTGTCTGATCCCCTGTTCCCAATCCAGCCCATGCCAACCTCTCCTCCTTCTCCTCCTCTTCCTCTTCAGGCTCCGAGCACCAGATCCTCTACATCGCAGATGACAACAAGATCAGGAGCATGTACCCCTTCAACCCCAACTCAGCCTACGAGCCGGCCTTCCAGGGCGACGAGAACGTGCGCATCGACGCCATGGACATCTACGTCAAGGGCAACAAGATCTACTGGACCAACTGGCACACGGGCAGGATCTCCTACCGGGAGCTGCCCGCCTCCTCCTCCGCCTCCACCGCCTCCAACCGCAACCGGCGCCAGATCGACGGCGGCGTCACCTACCTGAACGTGAGCGAGCTCTGCCAGGGCGTGGAGGGATGGGTGGTGGTTTCCCCTCCTCTCACTGTCCCCACTCTGCCCTATTGGAATCCCAATATAGCTGGATGGGACGTGCCTGGGCTTGCCCAGCCCTTGCTGCTTGACCAAAGGCAGCAGCTGTGGTGGTTTCACCTCAGAGACACCTTTGGCTGGCTGGGTATTGCAGCAAAAGTGAGGGTCCCACCTCAGGGGTCTCTTCCCTGACTGATCCAGCCCCAGGATGGAGCTGCCTCACGTTGGGTGCCAATATATTGGAATTAAATCCCAATAGAGCCAAATGGGACGTGCCTGGGCTCGTCTGGCCCTTGCTGCTTGACCAAAGGCAGCAGCTGTGGTGGTTTCACCTCAGAGACACCTTTGGCTGGCTGGATATTGCAGCTGGGTGCTTGGGACAAGTCCAGGCTTGCAGGAGCTCAGGTTTACCTCTGGTGGAGAAGTTTTAAGGCAATGGTGAAGGAAAGGAGTCAAGTTCTGCTGGAGGGTTTGGATCCAGAGCTTTATTCTGGCCCACAGGCCTCTGAATGCAGCACCAGCTCCAACAGAACAAAGAAACCGTGTGCTTGCTGTGTCTTTTAACCCCAGGGAGAGGGGCAGGGAAGGGGTAGGGAGCCACCAACCAGGTAAGGGGGGGAAGTCTCAGGGGACAAAGGATACCTGGATGGCCCAATGTCCCCCCAGGGCTGAGAGGCATCTTTTGAACTTCACCAATCACACGAGGCCCTTTCTGGAATGCCAAGACTGACGGGCAGCACCCAGCAGGGGCAAGGGAGGAGAAGGGAGAGGTGATTGGCACACCTGGGGAAAGAACCGGGATGACTGAGACAGGCTAATGCATCACACTGCAACCCTGCCCCACACAGATCTCAGGGCTGAAGATGCCGAGGGGAATCGCCGTCGATTGGGTGGCCGGGAACATCTACTGGACGGACTCGGGGCGGGACGTCATCGAGGTGGCGCAGATGAAGGGCGAGAACCGCAAGACGCTGATTTCGGGGATGATCGACGAGCCCCACGCCATCGTGGTGGATCCACTAAGGGGGTGAGGGACTTCCCAGCCCTCACAGCACTCACCTCACCACCCGTGTGTCCCAGTGTCATTCTCTGTGTCTTCTTGAGTTGCCTGGTGACTCCAGGATGCCGTGGGGATGGTGTGGGAGGGTTTCTCCTCCTCGGTTATTGGGCTGTCCTGTTCCCCTGGGACTTCCCATCCCTCTTCCAGCCCTCACAGCACTCACCTCACCACCCATGTGTCCCATGATCACTCTCTGTGTCTTCTTGAGTTGCCTGGTGACTCCAGGATGCCGTGGGGATGGTGTGGGAGGGTTTCTCCTCCCTGGTCATCGGGCTGTGTCCTGAATGACCTGCCTGTGTCCTTACAGAACGATGTACTGGTCAGACTGGGGCAATCACCCCAAGATTGAGACAGCTGCCATGGATGGGACGCTGCGGGAGACCCTGGTGCAGGACAACATCCAGTGGCCAACAGGTGAGAGAGACAGGTGACAGGAGGGGGGACAAAAGCCACGATGGGGACACGTCCAACCATTTGTGTTGGGGAGGGTTGTTCTGAGGGCTTGGAGCCCCATGGCAGGAGGGTGTAGGGGTGGTGGCAGTGCTGCTCTGTGGCTCAGCTGCTCAGGAGGGGCTTGGGGAGGACTGGGGGCTCACTGAGGGCTGTGTCCCCTCAGGTCTGGCTGTGGACTACCACAACGAGAGGCTGTACTGGGCCGATGCCAAGCTCTCCGTCATCGGCAGCATCCGCCTCAACGGCACCGACCCCGTGGTGGCCATCGACAACAAGAAGGGTAAGGGGTGTCCCATGGGGGTCCCTGGCCTCAGAACCCACCCCAAATCCCCAAATCCCTGCCTCCACGTGTCTTCTCCTGGCTTTCTCAGGGCTGAGCCACCCGTTCAGCATCGACATCTTTGAGGACTACATCTATGGCGTCACCTACATCAACAACCGCATCTTCAAGATCCACAAGTTCGGGCAGAAGCCTGTCACCAACCTGACATCTGGCCTCAACCACGCCACTGACGTCGTGCTCTACCACCAGTACAAGCAGCCAGAGGGTGGGTGAGGGCCTGGGACCCCCACCCTGCTCCTGGGGTGGTGGGGAGGTGCCAGGGGGTGATACCCGGTGTGAGGTGCCAGAGGGTGAGGGAGGTGTTGGTAGAGCTTGGGAAGAGGGGACTCAGACCCCCAAGTTCCTGCCCAAAGTGGGGGTGTCTGGGTGGGCAGAGCAAGGGGTTGCTGAGGTGGTTTGGGGAGTCCAGCTGGCCAGGTGGTGACCTCAGAGCATGGATGGGACAGCACAGAGCTGTGGAGGTGCTGTGGAACAAGAAGGGCTGTGGGTCACTACCTCTCTGTCCTCACCATCTGTGCCCTCTCTTCCTGCATTGAGTCTGAGGGGACTCAGACCCCCAAGTTCCTGCCCAAAGTGGGGGTGTCTGGGTGGGCAGAGCAAGGGGTTGCTGAGGTGGTTTGGGGAGTCCAATTTGTCAGGTAGCAACCTCAGGGCATGGAGAGCACAGCACAGAGCTGTGGAGGGGAATGTCCTAGAGGAGCAAGAAGAGCTGTGGGTCACCACCTCTCTGTCCTCACCATCTGTGCCCTCTCCTCCTGCATTGAGTCTGAGGGGACTCAGACCCCCAAGTCCTTACCCAGAGTGGGGGTGTCTGGGTGGGCAGAGCAGGGGTTGCTGAGGTGGTATGGGGAGTCCAGCTGGCCAGGTGGTGACCTCAGAGCATGGATGGGACAGCACAGAGCTGTGGAAGTGCTGTGGAACAAGAAGGGCTGTGGGTCACCACCTGGCTGTCCTCACCATCTGTGCCCTCTCCTCCTGCATTGAGTCTGAGAGGACTCAGACCCCCAAGTCCTTACCCAGAGTGGGGGTGTCTGGGTGGGCAGAGCAGGGGTTGCTGAGGTGGGTTTGGTGAGTCCAGCTGGGCAGGTGGAGAGCACAGCACAGAGCTGTGGAGGGGAATGTCCTAGAGGAGCAAGAAGGGCTGTGGGTCACCACCCTGCCACCACCTCCCTGTCCTCACCATCTGTACCCTCTCCTCCTGCAGTGACCAACCCTTGTGACCGTAAGAAGTGCGAGTGGCTCTGCCTGCTCAGCCCCAGTGGCCCCGTGTGCACTTGCCCCAATGGGAAACGCCTGGACAATGGCACCTGTGTGGTTGTCCCCTCGCCCACCGTGTCCCCTGTAGGTAGGTGACACCAGAGGAGCAGAGGATGAGGATGAGGAGGGAGGTTGGGTCCTGCCAGTGCAGCCCTGCTCATTTCCATCCCCTCCGTGCCTCTGTGCCTTTGTATTTGTATTTATATTTATATCTTATTTATATTTATATTTAGGTATGTTTATATATCTGTATCTTATACCTTATATCCTATATTTATATTTATATTTAGGTGTATTTATATCTATATTTCTATCTGTATCTATATTTATATATCTATATCTTATATCCTATATTTATATTTAGGTATGTTTATATCTATACTTATATCTATATATCTATCTATATCTATATCTATATCTTATTTATATTTATATTTAGGTATGTTTGTATCTATATTTATATATCTATATCTTATATCCTATATTTATATTTAGGTATATTTATATCTATATTTATATCTATATATCTATATTATATTTATATTTATATTTATATTTATATTTATATTTATATTTATATTTATATTTATATTTATATTTAATTTACCTCCACCACACTACCTGAGAGAATTAACACACCATCACTTCCTAACACAGCACATACAACATCCACTTGAATATTCGCCAAAAACCAAGCATAAAATACACATTTTTTATATTTTTCCCTTTTTTTCACCCCTCCCTGGCAGTGCCCACCACTGACACGTGTGACCTGGAGTGCCTGAATGGTGGCAGCTGCTTCCTGAACGCCCGCAAGCAGGCAAAGTGCCGCTGCCAGCCCCACTACAGCGGGGACAGGTGCCAGATCAACCAGTGCTCAGGCTTCTGCCAGAACGGGGGCACCTGCGCTGCCTCCCCCTCAGGTGAGCCAGGGGGGTCAGGGAACCTCTCTATAAACCCCAAATTCCATAACCAGGAGAAGTTTTATAAAGGGAACCTCGCTCTCTCATCCTCTCTACCTCTCTCCCCCTCTCTCAGTCCTGCTCCACCTGTAGCTGGCAGCTCCCAGGAGGTCCCTGCGCCCAGACCCTTTGCAATAAACCCCAAGTTCCACAACCAGAAGAAGCTTTATTGTATTGCAACAGGAACCTCTCTCTGTCTCTCATCCTCTCTACCCCTCTCTTCTCTCAGTCCTGCTCCAGCTGTGGCTGGCAGCTCCAGGCAGCTCCCTGCACTTGGCCCTTTGCAATAAACCCCAAATTCCACGACCAGAAGAAGATTTATAATGGGAACCTTGCTCTCTTATCCTCTCTACCCCTCTCTTCTCTCAGTCCTGCTCCAGCTGTGGCTGGCAGCTCCAGGCAGCTCCCTGCATTTGGCCCTTTGCAATAAACCCCAAGTTCCATGAGCAGAAGAAGATTTATTGTATTGTAACGGGAACCTCACTCTCTCTCTCATCCTCTTTACCACTCTCTCCCTCTTTGGGGCTGCTCCAGCTGTGCCTGGCAGCTCCCAGCAGCTCCCTGCACTTGGCCCTTTGCAATAAACCCCAAATTCCACAAACAGAAGAAGATTTATAATGGGAACCTCTCCCTCTTATCCTCTTTACCCCTCTCTCCCTCTCTCAGTCCTGCTCTGAGCTGTGCCTGGCAGCTCCAGGCAGCTCCCTGCGCTTGGCCCTTTGCAATAAACCCCAAGTTCCAAGACCAGAAGAAGATTTATAATGGGAACCTCACTCTCTTATCCTCTCATCCTCTCTCCCCCTCTCTCAGTCCTGCTCCAGCTGTGGCTGGCAGCTCCCAGGAGGTCCCTGCGCCCAGACCCTTTGCAATAAACCCCAAGTTCCACGACCAGAAGAAGATTTATTGTAACAGGAACCTCTCTCTGTCTCTCATCCTCTCTACCCCTCTCTTCTCTCAGTCCTGCTCCAGCTGTGGCTGGCAGCTCCAGGCAGCTCCCTGGATTTGGCCCTTTGCAATAAACCCCAAATTCCACGACCAGAAGAAGATTTATAATGGGAACCTTGCTCTCTTATCCTCTCTACCCCTCTCTTCTCTCAGTCCTGCTCCAGCTGTGGCTGGCAGCTCCAGGCAGCTCCCTGCATTTGGCCCTTTGCAATAAACCCCAAGTTCCATGAGCAGAAGAAGATTTATTGTATTGTAACGGGAACCTCACTCTCTCTCTCATCCTCTTTACCACTCTCTCCCTCTTTGGGGCTGCTCCAGCTCCCTGTGCTTGGCCCTTTGCAATAAACCCCAAATTCCGCGCTCTGGCTTCAGAGACCTCTCGTGTCTGTCTGTCCTGAGCCTCCTTCAGTGGCTCTAAGGGGTTTTTTCTCCCCAGGAATGCCGACCTGCCGCTGCCCCACGGGTTTCACGGGGCCCAGGTGTAACCAGCAGGTGTGCTCGGGTTACTGCCAGCACAACGGCAGCTGCAGCGTCAACCAGGGCAACCAGCCCAGCTGCCGCTGCCTGCCCTCCTTCATCGGGGACCGCTGCCAGTACCGTGAGTGGCACTGCTGGGACACGGCTGGGGGCACTGGGAGGGTGGGTGGCACTCATTTGGGGGTGTTTGGGGACAATTTGGGTGTTAAAAGGATGGGTGTCCCTCATTTCGGGACATCGGGAGACAGCACGAGGGCACTGGGAGGGTGGGTGGCACTCATTTGGGGGTGTCTGGGGACAATTTGGGTGTTAAAATGATGGGTGTCACTCATTTGGGGACATCGGGGGACAGCACAGGGGGCACTGGGAGGGTGGGTGGCACTCATTTGGGGGCAATTTGGGTGTTAAAAGGATGGGTGTCCCTCATTTGGGGACATTGGAGAACAGCACGGGGGCATTGGGAGGGTGGGTGTCACTCATTTGTGGATGTCTGGGGACAATTTGGGCGTTAAAAGGATGGGTGTCACTCATTTGGGGGTGTCTGGGGAAGACAATGGGGACATTAAAAGGATGGGTGTCACTCATTTGGGGGTGTCTGGGGATGACAATGGGGGCATTAAAAGCATGGGTGTCACTCATTTGGGAGTGTCTGGGGACAATTTGGGCGTTAAAAGGATGGGTGTCCCTCATTTGGGGACATTGGGGAACAGCACGGGGGCATTGGGAGGGTGGGTGGCACTCATTTGGGGATGTCTGGGGATGACAATGGGGGCATTAAAAGGATGGGTGGCACTCATTTGGGGACATCAGGGGACAGCACGGGGGCATTGGGAGGGTGGGTGGCACTCATTTGGGGGTGTTTGGGGACAATTTGGGCGTTAAAAGGATGGGTGTCCCTCATTTGGGGGTGTCTGGGGGCAATTTGGGCATTAAAAGGATGGGTGTTCCTCATTTGGGGATGTCTGGGGACAATTTGGGGGTTAAAAAGATGGGTGTCACTCATTTGGGGGTTTTTGGGGACAATTTGGGCGTTAAAAGGATGGGTGTCACTCATTTGGGGATGTTTGGGGACAATTTGGGCATTAAAAGGATGGGTGTTCCTCACCTGAGGACATCTGGGGACAGCAGTGTTGGAAGGGGTGTTGGAATGATGGGTGTCACTCATTTGGGGATGTCTGGGGACAGTAATGGGGACATTAAAAGGATGGGTGTCCCTCAGTTGGGGACACCTGGGGACAGAAGTGGAAGGTGTTGGAAGGATGGGTGTCCCTCATTTGGGGATGCCTGGGGACAGAAGGGTGGGTGTCCCTCATTTGGGGATGCCTGGGGACAGAAGGGTGGGTGTCCCTCACCTGGGGATGTCTGGGGACAAGAATTGGGATGTTTAAAGGATGGGTGTCCCTCATTTGGGGATGCCTGGGGACAATTTGGGCATTAAAAGGATGGGTGTCCCTCACCTGGGGATGTCTGGGGACAGAAGGGTGGGTGTCCCTCACCTGGGGATGTCTGGGGACAGAAGGGTGGGTGTCCCTCACCTGGGGATGTCTGGGGACAGAAGGGTGGGTGTCCCTCACCTGGGGATGTCTGGGGACAGAGGGTGGGTGTCCCTCACCTGGGGATGTCTGGGGACAGAAGGGTGGGTGTCCCTCACCTGGGGATGTCTGGGGACAGAAGGGTGGGTGTCCCTCACCTGGGGATGTCTGGGGACAGACCTCTGGTGACAATGCCCGGGTGTTGGGTTCCCAACCCTCTTCTGTGTTTTTCCCACCCTCTGTGTCCCCTCTGGTGACACCATCAGGCCTTGGGCTCCCATCTCCCCCTCCATTTAGGAGCAGCACCCATGGGATTGGATTTGCACATCCCCCTCTTTGCTGGGATGCTCTGTGGGGCTGGCTGCTCCTCCATGGAGCCCTGGCACCACCAGCTGCCCACGCTGACCCCCTTGTGCCCCCTCCCAGGGCAGTGCTTTGATTACTGTGAGAACGACGGCGTGTGCCAGATGGCAGCCAGTGGTGCCAAGCAGTGCCGCTGCCCCCCTCAGTTTGAGGGTGCCCAGTGCCAGGAGAACAAGTGCTCCCGGTGCCAGGAGGGCAAGTGCAACATCAACAAGCAGAGTGGAGAGGTTTCCTGCATGTAGGTGTTGGGAATGTGCAGATGGAGGGGAGAAAAGGGGTGGTGGGCACAGGGAAAATCAGAAAAATCCGTTCCTCTATGGCAGGGATGGCCAGAGCTGGGTGGGTAATTCAGGGTGGGCAAATCTGGGAGGATGAGGAGGAGGTGGAGGGAGGAAAAGGGGTGGTGGGCACAGGGAAAACCAGAAAAATCTGTTCCTCTATGGCAGGGATGGTCAGAGCTGGGTGGGTAATTCAGGGTGGTGGTCCTGGGAGGATGAGGAGGAGGTGGAGGGGGAAAAGGGGTGGTGGGCACAGGGAAAACCAGAAAAATCTGTTCCTCTATGGCAGGGATAGAGTCTGGGTGGGTAATTCAGGGTGGGCAAATCTGGGAGGATGAGGAGGAGGTGGATGCGTCTCAGTGCGTCCCCAGAGCCCATCCTGGTGTCCCAGGGGTGGGATGAGCCCAGAGCTGAGTCCTGAGGGGATGAGGGGGCACAGAACACCCTGGAGGGGGCACAAAACACCCAGGGAGAGCACAGAGCACCCCAGGGAGGGCACAGAACACCCAGGGATGGCACAGAACACCCCAGGAGTAGCACAGAACACCCAAAGGAAGCACAGAACACCCAGAGGTGGGGGCACAGAACCTCCAAAGGAGGCACAGAACACCCCAGGGATGACACAGAACACCCCAGGGATGGCACAGAGCACCCAGGGATGGCACAGAACGCCCCAGGGAGGGCACAGGGCACCCCAGGGAGGGCACAGAACACCTCAGGGAGGGCACAGAACACCCAGGGATGGCACAGAACACCCAGGGATGGCACAGAACACCCCAGGGATGGCACAGAGCACCCAGGGATGACACAGAACACCCAGGGATGGCACAGAGCACCCCAAGGATGGCACAGAACACCCAGGGATGGCACAGAACATCCAGAGGGATGGCACAGAACACCCAGGGATGGCACAGAACACCCCAGGGATGGCACAGGGCACCCCAGGGAGGGCACAGAACACCCCAGGGAGGGCACAGAGCACCCAGGGATGGCACAGAACACCCAGGGAGGGCACAGAACACCCAGAGGGAGGGCACAGAACACCCAGGGATGGCACAGAACACCCTAAGGGGGGCACAGAAAATCCAGGGATGGCACAGAACACCCCAAGGGGGCACAGAACACCCCAGGAGGGGCACAGAACACCCAAAGGAGGCACAGAACACCCAGAGGGGAGGCACAGAACCCCCAAAGGAGGCACAGAACACCCCAGGGATGGCACAGAACACCCCAGGGATGGCACAGAACACCCAGAGGGAGGACACAGAACACCCAGGGATGGCACAGAACACCCAGAGGGGGCACAGAACACCCAGAGGGGGCACAGGGCAGCCAGGGATGGCACAGAGCACCCCAGGGAGGGCACAGAACACCCAAAGGAGGCACAGGGCAGCCAGGGATGGCACAGGGCAGCCTGGTGATACCCATGGTGCTGATCCCCTGTGCCTCCCCAGCTGCCCCGATGGGAAGATAGCCCCGAGCTGCCTGACCTGTGACAATTTCTGCCTGCACGGTGGCACCTGCTCCATCAGCGACAAGACCCAGCTGCCAGAATGCCAGTAAGAGAGGAAGGGGGGCACACGGGATGGGGGGGCTCAGAGGGGCTCTTTGTCCCTCCAGACGTCACTGACACGCCCCAAATCTGTGTCCCCGCCCCGGCCCGACCCCAGCTCCGTGCGCTGCTGTCCCTCCCTCCCTCCCCGCATGGCCCTGCCCCGCTAATCCCGGTGCTCTCCCTGCTGCTCTCCCCCAGGTGCCCCGCGGGCAGGACGGGCCCGCGCTGCGAGGAGCTGGTGGTGGGCGAGCAGCAGAGCAGCCGTGAGTGGGGGGCACCGAGTGGCACCCCCCGTTCGTGCCACACCACACCCAGGGGGGGTTTGGGGGGAAAATTAACTGGGGGGCAAAGTGTGACCCCCCGTTCGTGCCACACCACACCCAGGGAGGGTTTGGGGGGAAAATTAACTGGGGGGCAAAGTGTGACCCCCTCCCCTTCCATGCCATACCCAGGGGGGTTTTTGGGGGGCAGGTTAATTTGGGGGCACTGTGTGACCCCCCCTTCCGTGCCACACCACACCCAGGGGGGCTTTGGGGGGAAAATTAACTGGGGGGCAGTGTGTGACCCCCCCCATTCCATGCCATACCCAGGGGGGGTTTTGGGTTAATTTGGGGTCAGTGTGTGACCCCTCCCTTCCATTCCACGCCACACCCAAGGGATTTTTGGGGGGCAGGTTAAGTGGGGGACAATGTGTGACCCCCCCCTTCCATGCCATACCCAGGGCGTTTTTTGGGTTAATTTGGGGTCAGTGGGTGACCCATTTCCATCCCACACCACACTCAGGGGGGTTTTGGGGGGCAAATTAACTGGGGGGCAAAGTGTGATCCCCCCTTCCATGCCATACCCAGGGCATTTTTTGGGTTAATTTGGGGTCAGTGTGTGATCCCCCCCCCCTTCCATCCCACGCCACACCCAGGGTTTTTTTGGGGGGCAGGTTAAGTGGGGGACAATGTGTAACCCCCCCTTCCATGCCACACCCAGGGGGGTTTTTGGGGGGCAGGTTAATTTGGGGGGCACTGGATGACTCCCCTTCCGTGCCACACCACACCCAGGGGATTTTTTTGGGGGGGGATAGGTTGGTTTGGGGGCAGTGGGTGACACCCTCCTTCCATAGCTCACCACACCACACACAGGGGGTTTTTTTGGGCAGTTTTTTGGGGGGCAATTTGTTGATGGGCAGGTTAAGTGGGGGGCACTGGATGACCCC
Source organism: Agelaius phoeniceus (assembly GCF_020745825.1). Classification (NCBI taxonomy): domain Eukaryota; kingdom Metazoa; phylum Chordata; class Aves; order Passeriformes; family Icteridae; genus Agelaius; species Agelaius phoeniceus. The sequence goes on from NC_071699.1 coordinate 1,641,494, forward strand.
CCTTCCATCCCACACCACACCCAGGGCATTTGTCGGGCACTTTGTTGGGGGGCAGTGTGTGACCCCCCCCTTTCACCCCACACTGCACCCAGGGGGTTTTTGGGGGGATATAGGTTAATCTTGGGGCAGTGTGTGACCCCCTTTCCACCCCACACCACTCCCAGGGTTATTTTGGGGGTCAGGTTAATTTGGGGGCCCTGTGTGCCCCCATTTCCATCCCACACCACACCCAGGGTTATTTTTGGGGGTCAGGTTAATTTAGGGGCCCTGTGTGCCCCCATTTCCACCCCACACCACTCCCATGGGTTTATTGCCCCTGAGCACCTCCTGCCCCCCGTTCTCTGGTGAAAAGGGGGGACAGGCCCAGCCCAGGCTGCCCCACGTGTCCCCAGGGCTCTGAGTGCCTTCCTCCCTCAGGAACAGCCTCCATCGTCATCCCCATCCTGCTGCTCCTCATCCTCCTCACCGTGGTGGCTTTCGTGTGGTACAAATGGAGAATTAAAGGGTGAGTGATGCCCATGGACAGGGAGGGGGGCTCCTCGAGGGTTTGGGGACACCCTGGGGGTGTCACTGACCCTGTGCCCCCCTCAAACCTCAGTGCCAAGGGCTTCCAGCACCAGAGGATGACCAACGGTGCCATGAACGTGGAGATTGGGAACCCCACGTACAAAATGTACGAGGGGGAGCCCGACGACGACGTGGGGGAGCTGCTGGATGCTGACTTTGCCCTGGACCCCGACAAGGTGAGAGGGGCTGGGGGCTCTGCAGGGTCCTGCCCAAAGTGGGGGACACGTGCTGGGGTGGGGGGCGCGTTGCTGTGGCTCTCAGGGGGGGTTCTGAGGGGTTTTGGGGCTGATGGGTCTCTGAGGGGGTCTCAGTTGGGAGAGAGAGGGATTCTCAATTGAGTCTGAGGGGTCTCAAAGGCTTTGGGGTCTCTGAGGGGTCTCAAGGCTTTGGGGTCTCTGAGAGGTCTCAAAGGTTTTGGGGTTGGGGGGCTCTGAAAATTCTTAAAGGTTTTGGGGTCTCTGAGGATTCTCAAAGGTTTTGGGGTCTCTGAGGGGTCACAAAGGTTTTGGATTGGGAAGCTCTGAGGGATCTCAGATTTTGGGCTGGGGAGCTCTGAGGGGTCTCAAAGGTTTTGGGGTTGGGGGGCTCTGAGGGGTCTCAAAGGCTTTGAGATCTCTGAGGGGTCTCAAAGGTTTTGGAGCTGGGGAGCTCTGAGGGCTCTCAAAGGTTTTGGAGCTGGGAGGTTCTGAGGGGTCACAAAGGCTTTGGGGTCTCTGAGGGGTCTCAGATTTTGGGGCTGGGGGCTCTGAGGGCTCTCAAAGGCTTTGGGGTCTCTGAGGGCTCTCAAAGGCTTTGGGTCTCTGAGGGGTCTCAGATTTTGGGGCTGTGGGCTCTGAGGGCTCTCAAAGGCTTTGGGGTCTCTAAGGGCTCTCAAAGGTTTTGAGGTTGGGGTCTCTGAGGGCTCTCAAAGGCTTTGGGTTGGGGGGCTCTGAGGGCTCTCAAGGCTTTGGGTCTCTGAGGGGTCTCAAAGGCTTTGGGGTCTCTGAGGGCTCTCAAAGGTTTTGGGTTGGGGTCTCTGAGGGCTCTCAAAGGCTTTGGGGTCTCTGAGGGCTCTCAAAGGCTTTAGGGTCTCTGAGGGGTCTCAGATTTGGGGCTGGGGTCTCTGAGGGGTCTCAAAGGCCTTTGGGGTCTCTAAGGGCTCTCAAAGGTTTTGAGGTTGGGGTCTCTGAGGGCTCTCAAAGGCTTTGGGGTCTCTGAGGGGTCTCAGATTTTGGGGTTGGGGGCTCTGAGGGCTCTAAAAGGCTTTGGGGTCTCTGAGGGCTCTCAAAGGCTTTGAGGTCTCTGAGGGTCTCAGATTTTGGGGCTGTGGGCTCTGAGGGCTCTAAAAGGCTTTGGGGTCTCTGAGGGCTCTCAAAGGCTTTGGGGTCTCTGAGGGGTCTCAAAGGCTTTGGGTTGGGGGCTCTGAGGGCTCTCAAAGGCTTTGGGGACTCTAAGGGCTCTCAAAGGTTTTGAGGTTGGGGTCTCTGAGGGCTCTCAAAGTCTTTGGGGTCTCTGAGGGCTCTCAGATTTTGGGTTGGGGTCTCTGAGGGCTCTCAAAGGCTTTGGGGTCTCTGAGGGCTCTCAGATTGTGGGTTGGGGGCTCTGAGGGGCCACAGAGGTTTTGAGGCTGGGGGCTGCAGGCAGAGCTGCCCCATTTCAACACGAGGTCCCATCTATGGGGGGCTCTCCCCGAGTGACCCCAGCATGGGGAGCACCCCCCACCCCCAGGGATGGCATTTCTGGCCAGGGGGGTTTGAGGGGGGGATTTGGGATGTCTTTACCCCCTCCCACCTTTTCTTTCCCCCCTTTTTTTGCAGCCCACCAACTTCACCAACCCCGTGTACGCCACGCTCTACATGGGGGCCCACAACAGCCGCAACTCCCTGGCCAGCACGGACGAGAAACGGGAGCTGCTGGCACGGGGGGGGACGACGACCTTGCAGACCCCCTGGCATAGAGAGGGGGGCACGAGGGGGCCGGGGGGGGGGGCCACGAGCCGCTGTATAAATGTACAAATGAAGGATTATTACTTTTCTATGTGAGCAGTATTATTACCTGTATATTTTTCCCCCCCCTTCTCCCCCACCCCTGGTTTTCAGGCCCAGACCCGGCTTTTTTTTTTTGGTTTGGTTTCTTTGAAATTTCTTTACATTTGGGCGCCCCCCCCCTTCCCCTCCTTTTCTCCTCCTTGTTTTTCCCTCCTCTCACCATCAAACACATCGGGGCTGGGGTTTGGGGTGGAGGGGGGGGGACACACACGGGGGTCACAGCTGGGGAAGGGGTCACAGCTTGGGGGGGAGGCACAGGAGGGTCCCACACGCTCCCAAACCCCCCCTAAGTGCAGAGCTCCCCTCCCCAGGGACCCCCATTTGCTTCCCCCACCCCAATTTGCTGCTCCTTGGCTTCCCCCTTGTCCTGCAGCTCCCCCCCAGCCCCCATTCCCCTCCCTCCCATTTTCCCCCCATTCCCCTCCCTTCCCTCTTTTTGCCCCCATTTTCCCCCTCCCCTCTTTTCCTTGCCCCTCCCCAATTTTCCAATTTTCCCCTCCCTCCCCTTTTTTCCTTTCCCCCTCCCCAATTTTCCCTCCCCTCTTTTCCTTCCCTCCTCCTTCCCCAATTTTCCTATTTTCCCCTCCCTCCCCTTTTTTCCTTCTCCCCTCCTTCCCCAATTTCCCAATTTTCCCCTCCCTCTCTCTGCCTCCCTTTCCCCCATTCCCTCCCCGACTGTTACAGGGTCAGGATGAAGCCCCCAGCCCCACTGAGGTGTGGGGTGGGGGGGTCCCCAGCCCCTCAGCCCCCCCCCCCTCTCCTGCTCTCCAACATGCACATTTTTTAACAGGAAAAATAAAATAAAAAACCCCTAAAAAATACAAAAAAAAAACCCAAAAAAACCAAAAAAAACAAACAAACCTGGAAATGACCTAGCTTTTATAGTAGAAATAAATAAATAAACGCAGTGGGGGGGCGGGGGGGGGGGACACCCCATCCTTTTATTGGGGGAAATGTTTTAATAATTTTTGCTGGATTACTTTACAACTAAACAAAACAGATATTGTTATAAATAAAATTTTTAAAAAGTGAAGCGCGGGCTGATGGTTGGAGAGGGGGGTGGGGAGGGTGGGGAGGGCATTTTTGGGAATGGGGAATGGGAATGGGGGAAAGAGGAACGGGGAATGGGGAAAGGGAAAGGTGGGAAAGGGGAATGGGGAATGGGGAATGGGGAAAGGGGAATGGGGAACGGGAACTGGGAATGGGGAACTGGGAATGGGGAATGGAATGGGAAAGGGGGAAAGGGGAATGGGAATGGGGAAGGGGAAAGTGGGAAAGGGAGGAATGGGAATGGGGAATGGGGAACTGGGAATGGGGAAAGGGAAAAGGGGGGAATGGGAATGGGAATGGGGAACTGGGAATGGGGAAAGGGAGAATGGGGAAAGGGGAATGGGGGAATGGGGAACTGGGAATGGGGAGAGGGGAACCGGAACGGGGAATGGGGAAAGGGAAAGGTGGGAAAG